>JAJHUR010115987.1:13011-28865 GCA_027495735.1 Lutjanus campechanus | reverse complement strand
TAAGAGAGAGGTGTGTGTGTGTGTGTGTGTGTGTGTGTGTGTGTGTGTGTGGTGTGTGTGTGTGTGTGTCTGTGTCTGTGTGTGTGAGAGGGATGTATTGTAGTATTTATCAAGCCTCATCTCCACCCCAGTGGCGACTCTCAGGCCTAACTCTGTTAACCTCCATTACAGAGCAAAGTCCCGGCGGTGCTTTCTCGAAAAAGACTCATTGGAAATGTGATTTGGGCAAACACGCAAACAAACAAACACACACTCACACCACATAGTGAAATCGTCCATAAACTCAATGTGTCCAGTCACTGGCTCCCAAAGTGAAATACAGCAGGTGGTCCATTATTTTTTAGGTGGCTGAGTTCAAAAGCGCCGTGGGAGTGTGAGGTTCACAGCAGAGGCAGCAGCAGAGCTGTGGACCCTCACATGTCTCGCTTTAATGTTGCCACATCAGATGCAACCAGATGGCTGTGTGTGGTCTGTTTGTTGTGTATTTCTGGCTGTTTGTGGCATTCAAACCATCTTCTTTTTTTCCTCGTCTGTGTTAGCATCCATATCTGAATTGTTACATACCGGGTACAAGTCAGAGGTGCACACTCGAGTCACATGACATGAGTTAGAATCAAGTCACGAATTTGATGACTTTAGATCCCACTTGACAAAGTCAAAAAAAATATTTGCAACTCAACTTAAACTTTAATACCAATGACTAGTGACTTCACTTGGGTTTGACCCTTTTGACCTTCCCAAAACCCAAAGATTGAAATGTATGTTACTTAAAAAAGTGTTCCACAAGTCAATTTTACTTTAGAGGCATTCATTCTTAGCAGGTCAGCACTTGTTGTTTGGGTTTATTCTCTGTATCACTTTCGCTTTCTCTTTGTATGTTTCTCTTTCTTTTTCTTCCTCAATGCAGCTCTGAAAAGAAACCAAAGTCTGGATGGATGGATGCATGGTGGATGGATGAGTCAATTTGACATTAAAGGTATTCATTCTCAGCAAGTCAACACTTTATTCCCCAGATCCACTTTGTTTGAACCAGTCCAGCAGCATCCAATTAAGTTGCAGGAGACAGCCACGAAGAACTAACGTCACATTACAGTGCTTCTCTTGGAAGATCTGGGTGATGATGATCTGGTATTAATTATACCAGTAATAATTTTGTTCACATACAAAAATGACACCATGGTCAACATAAAACGAACCAAGAATACGAAAATGTGCAGAATAAAAAATGACAGATGGAAACACGACAACTTCCAACTACATCCAACTTTGGATGAATTACAGTTACATTTATTCATTTGTTTGCCATCTTCCTTCCTCACTCTGACATATGCCATGTTTTCCTGAAGATATAACAACTATCAGCTAGCTAGCAAAGGCTAGCAGGAAACACCATCACCTTGGATAAATTATGAATTTCTATGTGTTTGAAGGTTGTTGTAAACATAAAGTATGATGTAAGTACACAACTCAACAAATATATAATCAATGTCTAATGTTTTTAGATAAATTACTGCAGAACTGTAGCTTTAAATCTTTTTATAAATGCTTCTGGTTTGAGCATTGCAGCACAATTTATGAGTAATATTGGTGTAATGTTCAGGAGGTGGTCTAGAGTGCTTCTGGGTTTGCACTGTGTACTTGTATTTTTCTCCATCACATCACAGTCTGATCATCCTGCAAGAATGTCGGTGCCAGATGAATGCTGAGTTACATCAGCTGTAGCCTGGAGGTGAAAGAGGGAGGCTTGAGACCAGAAAGTCAGTGGTTCAACTCCCCAGGTGAGCAATGGGCTCTCTACAATCAAGGTGCCCTTGCCTTGTGTAAAACACTAAACCTCCATCTGTGGTAGAAGCAGTAATAACTGTAATAGTTGCTACAGAGCTGCTAATGTGAGCTGTGAATGTGAAGTAGTCTGGTGGAGAGCAGCGTGCATGCTCATTATTCCTCTCTGACTCTGGAGAGTTGTCTGTCTTAGCTTTAAAAACCTCCACAACAACACAGGATTTCTGCTTGTTACAATTAGCACAACTCCCCCTCTAATGCCAGTGCCAACATAGCTAGTGAGACTAATGCTAAAACGAGGTAAAGAGGGTTTGCTTTAATTAATAAAGATTAGCCTACTTTTCTCAAGACCAGAATGAAGCCGAGGCCCAGACACACCACCCATCCAGTCAGAGCAGTTTCACTTCTGCTCAATTATTCCGGGAACCTCTGACATACTTCCAACACGGGATGACATTTTCCTAGAGCATGGATTCATGACATCACCGTCTAATCCGTCTTCATCCCGTCCTATTCCTGTCAGGTGGAGCAGAGGAGCGAGGGTGACCCTTTGCTTCCAAATAAAGATGCAGGAACCTTTGGCTGGTCTTCACGCAGACGTCACGGTCGCACATGTTGTTTGTTCAGATTTTCTGTGAATCTCTGACTCACGTCAAAGCTATTTCCAGGTCTGTGCAGCTCTCAGAGAGACTCACAGTGTGATGACTCCTGTGATATTTTATTTGGGGATTTTGATACTTTGATGAGAAACAGAAGCCAACAGATCAGAGATGTAACGGCAACAGCAGGTTCGCATGAAAGGCTGACTTCTGGCTTTTTTTTATTGTCCGTGATGAATATGTATAAAAAAAGATGTATTTGTGCAGAGTGCATGCATGCCCTTTTGTGCCTGTGTGTGCATGTGTTAGAGTGTGAATGCTGGTGCGATGTGAGAGCGGATTACAGTAGTCCTGACTCTAAAGTAGGCAGGGAGTCAAACATGTTGAAGGCGTGCAACAAACAAAAAAGAGCATCCCTTGAAAATCACCTGCATTTACTGCATTACAGCCTCTACCCTCCGTGTTCAACCGGGGAAATTAAAACCAGTAAATCCAGACAGATTAATTGTCTTAAGTAAGCTTATGGACATGGATAAGAAAAGCCAGAGACATCCTTACCACAGCACTGCTCTTGCTATCTATTGTGTGGAGGCATGAGGAGGGAGAAAGTGGGTTAAGGGGAAAGAAAGATGAAGGCAGAGGGGCTGAAAAATTAAATGCAAAGCTGCTGGGTCTTTGGGAAAGGATTAGTCCATAGTCCCCACACACTCACAAATGATCTGACACGCAGTTTAAGTCCAAGCTATCGCACGAGAATTATTATAGGGATGAATAGATTGATGCACAAAGGTCTCCGATAAATTTCTTCTGGTGACTGTTGGTGAGGGTAAGGGATCGCTGATCTGACATGTCTGACCATGACCTCATCAGCTCACTAATGTGTCAAATAAACCTTTAATATGACAATGACAATTCTTCCTGCGATATGAATCCCGCACTTACAGTATGTCATAGCAAACAACACTGCTGCCCTTTACATTTTACCAAATTACGGTTTGGGTTTTTGTTTTTTCTTATTTGCTTGTATGTGTTTAAAATGTGGGGAAAACGTCCTAAGTTGCTCCCCCACTCAGCTCTTAAAGGGCATTTCAGAGATTTACAGTGGTATTACACTTCCATAAAGTTGGGGGACTCACAAGAGACTTGGAGATTAAAATGAAACCAAGTCTACAGCCTCGCTGGTGGCTCTCTGAGGCTGTGCTCGGGCACAGTGGTGCTTTAAGCTAAATGCCAGCATCACAGTGGGCAGTCAGGGTAGGCAATGCCTCACAAAAGCTAAAAAGAAATGCTGACATTACATGATAGTTGCATCCATTGATCATTTAATCATAATCATAATTCATGGTTTTATGATTTTTTTTTTAATTTATTTAGCATAATTTGTGTCAGGATTACACATACTCCAGTACAACTAGTTGCTTTAAAAGTATAATATGTTCCTTTTGCCACAGCTTGCTCAACCCTACATCTGCCCTACAGTCTCTGGCTGTTCTATGTCACCACATGTGACTTTCACTCCTTCTCACTCTGGACCGCAGCATTCCCCGCCTGACTAATGGTAAACCTGTTACAAATGTGTGTATGGCCATTTGCCGTAAGCTAACCGGTTAGCTTGTCACATGTCATGTAGTGATGGCTACCAGTTGGTTTTAAAGACCAGTATGACAAACTGACACTGCAGATCGCTCCAGAGTTGGCCCACGCCGTTTCCCAGCTGGCTGCTAGCACATTTTTTAAGCACAGATAGCTTAATGGTGGTCAGCATGGATTTTTCTTATTTCATCATCATTGTCTCATCATCTTGTCTCAACACCTCAGGTAGGCATATTTGTGGATAACTAACATGGACTATATTTTGTAATGTGAACTTGGGCCACTGCCTACTGCCAAAGATCGGCATGCTAAGATGCAACACAATGATAATGCTAATATGTTGACGTTAATCATGTGCGATAGTTACCATCTTCACCACCTTAGTTATGGCATGCTAAAATTAAGACCGTGAACATCCGCAAATATACATCATGTTCATAATATAAGGATCCAGCAGATATTTCACAGAATAAGTGAAAACTATGACCTGATGGTAGCGCTGCATCATTAGAGTTCATCCTCTGGGAACCATGCAAATTTCATGACAGTCCATCACGTAGCAAGTGAGACTCAACAGTTTGGACCGGAGTGGTGGGGACTGACCATTTGCCGAGAAAACAATACCTTAGAACCTGAACCTGAAAATGTGACCTAGTAACTGTTATGTTAAAAACTTAACATTGTGAAACGGTTGCAGTTTGATTAGGTGTAGGCACCAAAACCGCTTTTTCAGATTTAAGAAAAGAAAATGGTTTGGTTTAACATGAGTAAGTTAATTGTGAGCAAGACAATCGTCGTATAAAGAGCAATAAAGCCCACATAGGGAGGAGGTCAGGGTGGATGGACTGGTCAAACAGGATTTGGGGTTCCTTTCCTGTGTGAAAGTTATTTTAAACCAAACTACGATTTCTCGCTCTTTTCCACAATTCTTAAATATCTCATGATTGTCAGAGGTACGAGAAATATGAATCTACCATGTGTAGAACCAATCATATTGTGATCCTTTGCTTATTAATCAGGTAGAGTTAACATGTTCTTGCCCTGGAACGCATGGTTATAACCATAGCTCAGCATCCTTAGAATGGCTCAAATGCTGGATTCTACATTTCCCATAATTCAAACAGTATGATTTTCACCAGACTCTCCTAACCTTGCAAACACCTAACTTCATGTCCCCAGTTTTAAATGTAGACTGTCTGTTACAAATTTGTCTCTGAGCCCAATCCAAGATAACCCTGATGACATCATCAGGGCTGAGTGGTACTCCTTTTCTGGTATAAAGAGAGATAAGGTGCAAGTGCTGATTGAGACAAGCTTGATGAGATTTCTCTTTAAAACCAGCCTTTTTCACGTGGACTTGTCTTACCCTACCTCACAGTAGTCCTCGGCTCACTTAATTTCTCCACACGTGTCTGCCCTGAACAGACAAAGCGCTGACGATGTAGGAAAGTCAGCAGTTTTACGCCAATCTAAATTTGGCCAGCTCACGACTGTGCACTTTAAAATAACCCCCCCTTCCCTCTCCACCTCCACCACCTCTACATCCAACCTCCTCTTCCTTACCTTAACACTCTAGAGACTGAAGTCCAAGCAACAAGGCAATTATAAATTTCCCCCCTTGTAATTTCTAAACGTCGCACAGGTAGAACTGGCAGTCACACAAGCATGTCCACAGATGCAGCAGCACACACACACACACACACACACACACACACATATCCCCTGATTTTAATGCATTGTGGTCCCTGGTGTGCAGCAGGCATGTAAGGCCTACTTTCAGCCTTGTCTGGAAGGATTGTTTCGGGCATGCATCATTACTGTAAGCAGGTGTTGCTGCTTCTCTCTGCTGCTTTTCTAATTCATAGTCATCGCTTTCTCTAGACCTGGAGGAGACATTTTCACAACCACAGCAACAGCCATACGTTAAGGTAGCAAGAAAAAAGTATGTGCTTTTAACCATTTCCAGTCCTCCAACCTCCATCCAGTAACTTATTCATGAAGCTGACTGAGTGCATTCTCTCTAAAAAAAAAAAGTGTTTGGTTTGAGGCTTGAAAGGTGAAAATAGTCAAACTTACATGAAAAAAACGTAAATATTTAATGACGCTGTCTTTGCAGGTTTTTCTCGGGTCTAATGAGTCTGGGGGTGATTCACCATAACACTCAGAGAGGTTCCTTAAGGACACCGCAAATCTTACTTTCAGATTAACTTGTCCAAAGGCTGAACATTGGCATAACATTAGAATTATGTCTCAAAATGTCGCGGTTCCAAGAACAGCAGTCTCCCAGCTGTGACAGAAAGGCCACATCCAGTTCCATGACGTGGAGTTATGTAACCCTCAGCCAGCGTTGCCACTGACACTCTGCCAGTCAGGACAAGCCATTAAGCTGCTTGCCCTGTGAACACAAGTTAACTGGGTCTAAATTTGACAGCTTAGGCTTAGGCAGGCGGCGATACACTGACTGACTGAGAGCGGAAGGATGACCGGAGACTCTGCTCCGGGAACGAGCTCATTCTGGCTTCATCCACAAAGTGTGAAAGTGTCCGGTGTGTGTTTGGTGAACAGCAGGTGTAAAGGGTGAAGCGCAGCATCCGTGAAGGTAACACGCAGCAGGATTTAGGTGTTTTGGCACCGATGTCTGTTGGACGCAGCCAGTGAAACTATTATGTGACATGCTGATACCAGCAGCGTTTTCACCCTAAGCTGCTACATTTCTGACTCGTTCGGTGCGATTCCAGACTAAGCTCTCCTTGGTTGTATCCTACCAAAAACACTCCAGTGCTTTCCAAATGGCTCTTTCTGCAGCAGCCTGCAGTCAACGCAACAGCTATTATCAACTCAGACAGGTTAATCAAAGCTTCTCCTGCATTCTTGAAGGCCAAGATATTCAGAGGAGGGAGCAATTGCAGCAAGTATCTAAATGGATTTACTAATTATACTTTTAATTAAACATTTTGATGAAAATAATTCACTTGTTCATTCTGCAGTTCACTTAAAAACTTTGAATTACTGACTACTAATAAAATATATGCTTCAATTGGTAAGCAGTGATCCTTTTCGCACCCAGAGCAAGAAAAAAATTACTATTTATTATGGTTTTGCTCACTGCCAATCAGTGCAAGTGTTCTTTGATTTAATGCAATGGGGTATCGGCCCACTACTGCAGTTACAGCTAGCAGATAGCAGCTGGCAGCTACACACAGTCTGTGGTGTTGAAGTCAAAGATGGTTTATTTAATGGAGTTGACAGTTTAGCGACCCAAGATGCCAAAATGGAAGAAAAGGTATCGAAAGAAGTACTCTATTTGGATTGGTATCATTTTGATTCTGTACTTGTATTGGTACTGGTGTTAGTGCCAAGCCCCTCAGAACACTTTACAACACATTCACCAATACACCCAATACACCCATTCATACACTGATGGCAGAGGCTGCCATGCAGGATGCCAACCTGCTAAGCAGAAATGGTTGGGGACTTGCTCATGAACTCTACTGGAGGAGTTGGGGATAGACCTGGGGACCTTCTGATTGCGAGACGAGATCCCGCTCTACCTATTGACGACCCCTCACACCTTTGGTCTGTTTTCACATACCTGATTCCTCGGACTGTGTCAGTATATACAATCTTTCTGATTGACATTTGTCTGACTCATCTACTAGCTTTGTTGCATCTGTCAGCGTTAGCTGCTTCGTTACCATCGAATGGTTTGTAAGAACTGTGAATGGATACGTGATTAACAATCCTTATACCTACAGGACAAAATGTAGGTGTTCTCTTGCATTAAAAAGTCTTCAGGACAAAATCTCTGCAAAGAAGAAACCAGAACACTGTCAGGCTCCTGTAATCTTTATTTAGTTATGGCATTTCACTCAACACACCTTCATCAGATAAACTTCTCATCTCATCACCAAGTAAAGAATCTTAATTAATAGGGGTCTAGAAAATGAAATGTCATACAGTGGATGTTTGGACCTGTATTGTTTGAGGTTCCAGTGAGATCCAGGAAGTCCAGTCAGACTAACAGATTCATGAATTTGAGGCCTTATCAGATCCCAAAACACTGCACAGCAGTTTTTGAAGGATTTCATTGTTCTAGCACTATATCTCGGTGATGATTCCAACTTTTGTCACAATGATGCCAAACTAGACAATACAAATAATAAAAAAATTAATCCACCAGGAATTTGATTGGCCTACACGGTGCCTTGCCACATTTGCACTGAGCCGTGTTCAACTTTTTGGTGGGACCAACCTGTGTTTTTTTGCTGCATCAGGCACTTCAGTTGCCCCATCTAAGTCCCAAAACCGTGGCGCAGATATGCTGTGCGAAGTAGAATCAACCAGTAAGTAGCCTGCAGGAAACAGAAAAAGAGAAAGTTAAACGAGGTTCCAAAAGGGACAGGAGGGCTCAATGGTTTCAACAGAGCCTTTGCCTGTCTGAAAACACCCTAAATAAAGTGAGTAAAAGTGACCAACACTTTGCAGGATCTGTAGTGTCTTTGACAACTAATTTGTCTTGGTTTGTGTAACTTAAAGATTGTGGCTATCTTGAAGGTTAGGATTTGATCACCTCCACCACTGTTGTCAACTGCTGGCTAGAGACTGGATGCAAATTTCGGTCTAGGATTGATTAACTGTTTCCACCCGTCCAGCCGCCCTGACTTTGTTGCCAAGACTTTTTTTTGGCAGTGAAGACCATCCCAATGCTTCAGTCTTTGCTATTTTGCAAAGCATTGTTTTGTTCCTACAAAACAATGCTGCTTTTTGTTAGACTATAATCATCACTTACATGATTTAAAGAGGTGGTGTCAGAAAAATGTGAATGCATCATTTTAAGCTGTTTAAAGAAAAAAAAAAGCGCTTGTATGCCTGGTTTTCCAGTGAGGGTAATCTCACTGGAAAACCAGTGAGAATCATTCAAGAGATTGTTAAGAAATCTCTTGAATTTCTTAACAAGTTCACAGATCAAAAAGTCTGAAAAGTAATGGCTTTTAGCAATATTTACTATCCAAAATGCATCGCATTATCCAAAGTGTAAATGAAACTCATCCATTCTGCTGTGAAGTTTAGCTACTGCGCTTGTAAGCCAACATCTGGACCTCCTCCAGAATCATTAGTACGTTGATGAATTCTGCTTGAACATCTTGATCAAAAGTCATTAAGCGAGCCGTGGGCAAACATCAGCGTGATCCTCCCACCTTGGATGAGGACACTGCACTGATGAAGACACTAGTTAGAGGAAAGGAAGAAAAAAAGGAGAGTGGGAGACAGAGAGAGAGACACAGGTGAGAGCTCTGTCCATTCACTACTTGGGAATAAGTCAAGTGTAGGCAGCAGGTGGGTTTGGGCAGTGTGGGTTTGAGTCATCCATGAGGAGGTGTGTGTATTTGTGTGTCTGTGTGGGCAACACAGCACACACTGCCTTTGACCCGATCAAACATCACGCGTAATTGTAGGGAGGATCAGGAGAAACAAGACAAATAGAATTGTGTTTATCAGATTACCACCACAGGTCTCTCTGCACCTTTGTACAGCTGGAAGTTATGTGTTTGCTTTGGTGAAGTGTTTAAAGGACCATTACACATTACACATCAATTTCTTTGTATTTTTCAAAACCAGCCAATATCAAGCAATAATATTAAGATAATCACCTGTCAATCAGTCTTCAGCTTTTAGCACTGCAGAGGTAAGGTTCATTAGTGTGCTAGCTAGCAACTATATGGTACATTGGTGTGTTTTTCAAGATGTTTGCCACCTTTAACCTTGGTCTGCTTTCCTAAAATCCTGTTGTTATGAGCCCACTGGCTAGAATTTATTCACTTTGGGGAAAGTGGTATCTGAGACAGCAGGTTATGTTCAAGGCATTTTACAGTGGACTGCTTCAGTGCCTAACATTACATGAAGCATACAATGGGCTGGGGGGCTTTATAACTTGTACAAAAACACAACTTAAATGACCTGTTCTCTGATTTATGTGAAACTGGATCATGTTTTCTGGTTTTTCTTCTGATATTCTCTGGCTGCTCAGGTTCAACTCTGGGCCAGAGCTTCTGCTAACTTAGTTGCAGTTAGCAGGCAACAGATAGTTGGGCTTAACAGCTTCCCAGTGGACACAGGACTGAACACAGCCTCCATGACCAACAAGGAATACAGTACTGAGGTTATTTACAGAGGTTCCTGATGGAAAGGCTTCACTTGTTGCTAAAGTAACCACTAACCATGCACTGCCGTTAGCTCAGTCAGCCCTGCAGCTAAGTTAGCTGACTTGACCCTTGGGTTGCCAGGAGCCAAACCCAACAAGAAAACGTTTGTCCTGCATTTCCCGTCGTCAAATCTCCATCAGTCTTGGAGCACCTGAAATGAAGGATGTCTCTGTCAGTAGCACCTCGGGATCAGAAATAACAGTCTTTGGGACAATTCTTTAACAATAATGAAACATATTACTGATAAAAAATTATTGTTTTAATGCATCATGAAATATCATTAAAATTGTTAGGTTCCAATTTGAGAAATGTGAGGTGGCACCAGTATGAACTCAATGCTACATCACACAGGTTTGCACACTTAAAATAAAACCGTGCGTGTCTGTAATATATATAAGAAACTGGTTTGTATTCGTTATGTAGAATGAAAAAAACTTTTTCTCAAAGAAATTTGGGATAATGGTTATTAAGTCTTGGATAGTTGAAAGTAGAATTCTGGACAGCTGCGAAACACTGAGGAAGAAAGTTCATTTTGAGTACTTGGTCTTGGAGGCGGTCCCATCACCGTGTTCACTGGGAGCTCCCAGTCCAAAAAGAGTTTGCTAGGTTAATGGGCCACTCTCTGTAGCTGTATAGCTCAGAGGGTGTTGTATTAACATTTATGCAGTGCTATTGTATAGTGCGACAGGGCCCTTCCTAGCTGACTGTTTTTACAGGAAACACGTAAATATGCAGAATATGATTCTGATTTCCATTTCATGTGGACTTTAATGGTGTAAATCTTTTCTATAACACTGTTTCTGAATTTCTGGAGCTGAATGGTGCCTCAAGCAGAGATATGAATGAGAATCAGAGAGTAAGGATAGCTGCTACTGGGGTTTTATGATGTTGGTGTGGTGTCACATTATAGCCCCCGAGCTACACTTTGAATTAGCCTACTGTGAAGACCCCACCCTGTCCCAACACACACACACACCGACAGACGCACACACCAGGGAGTTCACACGCTGCTTCACGCTTTCGTTCTTCAGCCCGCAATGGGATCAAACTGTACTCTACGAGTGGCTGCGCTTGCAAATATGCTCACACAAGCACACAAAAAGCACACGCGCGCACACCCTGAAGAGGCAGATAGAAAAAAATGCATACATGCAAAACAATCCAGCAGAACAAGAATCCACACACACACACACACGCTCACAAAAATACACTATAGACAGTGATTAATGAGCTTTTGTTGTTGCTGTGTAACACCACATCTGCTGCCACGGGGGCTTCAGCACGAGCCGGAAACAATATGGCCTACTTGGCCCATTATACAGCAGCCAGTATTGAAACACACACACGCGCACATGCACACACACACGCTTCTGCCCTCATTATACTGGTGGCAACCTCATTTTGTCCCAAACCAACCCCCTCCTACACACACACACAGGCAGACGCATGACCCCCTGCAAACACACACATATGCCCATTATACATTTTGTATCCATCATCCCCCACGACCAGGGCAACCTGCTTCCTTAAGAACTCCCAGAATGCTTCATTCAGGGTTTCTACAAAGACCTCCCTCTGTTTGTAACCTGCCGACTGTCAGCCCTACCACACCACAACAAAACCAAAACTATAATACACTGTAAAAAAAAGTTTGCATCAACTTAAAATTTTATGGCAGCCCAGACCCTAACTTTATTTAAGTTAAAACATTTTTTTACAGTGTACTTGTCACTTTTTTTATTTCTTTTTTTTTTTTTTAACAGAGAACATTGAGAAAGCGCTTTAATAAAAACTGGAATAAGAATAAAAATCAACACAGCAAGCATTAAAAGGGAGAAAAAGGTTACTAACATCTTTCAACTAATGGTTGATCCAAAGACCACCTCCTGTTTTTAATCTGGAACACAGAGGAACTTGCTCATTAAAATAAAACCAGCTAGAAGTTACCCAAAGTAAAGACTAATAAGACTAATCCTCTGTTTTGTCTGGATCCTCTGGAGATACAATCAGCTTTACTACAGGAGAGTTTTGCATCTTCCTCTTCCATCGTCTTCTTCCTTTCTCTTTCTTGGCTCCCTGCAGCCCTCTTGATGTGTATTTGGCTGGCGGTCAGATGTGCGTGGGTGGAAGTTTGTGTGATGTGCATGTGGCCGGGTCACCTTGTGTGTGTGGTGGGGTGTGCGCTCCATGTTCCATGTTTGGTGGGGAGGGGGGTTCAACCAGCTTGGCATTTATGTGGTGACCTCGGTGGGGGTCACATCAGAGGACAGAAGTTGAAGCCAAATGGCGAAACAAAGGCAGGGCGTGGCTGTGAGTTTTATGGAGCCTGGCGTGTGTGTGTGTGTGTGTGGGTGTGTGTGAGTGTGTGTGTGTGTGTGTGTGTGTGTGTGTGTGTGTGTCCATAGGGATGAAAGAAACACCCTGAGGACAATAGAGGTGTGTAGCAGCTGACTATAGGGGAAATTATTCAAGAAACAAATTAACATTTCACTCGACCACTTGGGACACCGCCTATTAATCTCACATAGCGATCTTAAAATCATCTGCAACATGGTGCTCTTTCCTTACAATTCACCCTGCACGGGCAATAAAGTTTCCAGCACTGCTGGAAGATCAGATTATTTTATTTTCTCAATTAATAAATGAATCGTCTGGTCTATAAAATGTCAGAAAGTAATGAAAAATATCCATCACAATTTCAAAGAGCCTAAGGTGAAGTCATCAGCAAGTTGCTCATTTTGTCCAAAACCCGAAGATATTCAGTTTTCTGTCATATAAAGCAAATAGAAGCATTAATCCTCACATTTGAGTAACTGAAACTAAGTAGTGGCTGGTATTTTTTGCTTGAAAAATTACTTAAATTATGAATTATTATTATTATTATTATTAATATAGTTGCCAATTCATTTTCTGTCAGGTGACCTTTCAACAAATCCACTACTCATGTCTGTATAAACAAAAAATATACTTAATGTTAAAAGTGTATTATGCATTATTGTGTATTATGATTACTGATGCATTAAAGATATAATGCAACATTTTCCTAAACAAAACAATGTATCGAATAATGAAAATAATAATAAGCCCTCTTAGTCATCATTTATGACCTACGAGAAGTATGTGGTGTTTCTTGTGGTACCTGCACACACCCTGGCCTTTGCCTGCATTTTCTTATTTTCTCATGTTTTGAATTACTCAGGATGCTTCTGGGCTACATCCTTGTTTGGCAGCGGTGTGTAGCCCCCAGCCTACAGTGCGTAGGTTTTGAGGTGGGAAATCTATAAAATCATGGCAGCCAATGTTGCATTCTCTGTCTTTTTTTTTTTTTTTCCTCTTCTGAGAGCTGCAGAGAGAGTTTTACACATAGACACGCACACAGGCAGAGCAGACTGAGGATCGCTTTATTCACACAAACCCTGGCATCGTGCAGAGGTGTGGGTGTGTTTGTTTGTGCTTTAGAACATAACCACTGTGAAAGAATCTGGAAATAATGTTTTATTTCTCTGATTCACTGCTTTGTTCTCACTACCTGGCGCTCGCTCTCTTTATTCACACCCTATGTCCCTCGCCCTCTCTCTAGTTCATTGAGCTTCGAATGGTGTGTTTACAAACAATGTTGAAGATTCTACCTGAGGGTTGTACTACAAAGGAAGGCTCGACGCAGCCAGGCTTTCTTTGCATGAGCTGGCTCGACAAAACTTAAAACCCCAGTCAGATATATCGGGTATCACAACGGAGGTTATCAACTTACTTTGTTAACTCAGGCTTTCTTCTTCAGACTCTGTGCGCACTCGCATAAAAAGGGGGCATTTGTTGCATCATTTGACTCTTCTTCCACACAAAGTGAAGAGCTCACAAGCCGCCCACTTCAGTCAAAATTATCAAGTTGTTACAGTTAAGAACTATGGAAAGTATATAAAATATATTACAGCAAAAAACACCGTTGCTGCAAATAAGGCAGGAGAAGTAGAATGCGGTCAGAAAATTACCACTTAAGTTTTTTGGCCAAATCAAAGTAAAATGAATGTCGCTGATTGAAGATTTCCCATGATAAATAGGATAGACTGATCAGTTTTCTCATCAGTGTTCTGAGCTGCAATATCAGCAATGCAAAACTGACATTAAAAAGTAAATAGTATTCAAAGTGTCTGTAGTTGCTTCTTCGTTGTTATAGTGTGTGGGTAAATTTTGGTTAAAGTGATCTGAAGCAAATGGGGGAAAAAATGACTCTGCATCACCAAACGGAGAGTTCCTGTGACAGCGTGACGCGGACAGTTTGTGCTTCTGTTACATTGTTTCATTTCTACATTATACAGCTTCATTCTGTGATATTATGAACGTACAGCTCAGCAACTTTTTTGCTTTTAACATCTTTCCTCAGTTTATCAATCAATCAACTTTATTTATATAGCACATTTTAAAAAACCACAGAGGTAGCCAAAGTGCAAAGTGTATAATCTACATCGCTCATAAGAAAGGTCTAAGGTCTTTTTCACAGCAGACACTTTGACATGTCACAGGAGGAAATGCACAGGTGTAATTAATAACATTATAGCAGCTATATTCAGGTGAGCCAGTTCCAGTGTCCTGCAATTACTGATTTCACCAATGGAGTATGGTTGGTTCGGAGAGAGCAATATTTGACTCATATAACGGTGGTCTCTGATGGAAATATTCTAATCATAGCATGGGTCTTCAACAAGGGTCTGGAAACCCTAAGGGGTCCTCAGAGTTACTGCAGGGGGTCCGCCAAATTATTGTGTGATTTTTTTCCCCCAAAATTTAGAATATGTATGAAAATTCACAACATGAACCCAACATTATTATTAACAAAGATAAATCAACCTGCTCATAATTAAACCCCAAAACACTTAATTTATTACATTGACAGAAGCTAGCTAACCCACTGAATCACTGCGTAGCAGCTATAAATAACTGCGAATTCGATAGCTACATATAAATTAAACATATTGGCAAAGTAGCTGTAGTGTTATCCCAAGTGTATAGACACTCTTGTGAGCAACAAGAACTGTTTCGTAACTTCATGAGCAAGAGACTTTGACATAAGCCTACCTTGCACCTCAGAAGCCACAGGCGAATGTGCAGAGGGTGAGGCTAACACAGCTAGCATTAGCCATGCTACAGCTGCTGCTATATTCAATGCAGATGTAGTAGAGAGTCCCTGATCCATATAGTGTACACTGAAACTGATATTGTTCTTTTTTTTTTTAGGTGAGTAAAATAAGTTTTTCTGCTGACCCTGTCCATAGCAGTTAATTGCTTAGCTTCCCAGCACCAGGACTGCTCTCTGATTCTCCAAACTGGGGACGTGCCAACTGCAATCTACTGGAGGTAAAAAACTGAAATCGATGAAGTACCTCATACAAGACCCACTTCAAATAAGCCGAACTATCCCTTTAATAACAACAGACAGGTAAATAAAATCAACTACAAAACATAGAGTATTTGAAACAAAGAGATCAATAACAGAAAATACACTGTATAATGAAGTAGAATTCCCCACTGCATGTCTTGATATTCTGAAAACACACGGCCTCGGGCCAAAACAGCCTCTGGCAAACACCAGTATCATGATAGCGGTTATAAAAACGTGAGAATCTGCACTGATTGTCTTCCCAGGCAGTGTTTGAAGACGAAGAACAATTTAGAAGCTCTA
>JAJHUR010115987.1:0-12991 GCA_027495735.1 Lutjanus campechanus | reverse complement strand
CCAGTCAGATATATCGGGTATCACAACGGAGGTTATCAACTTACTTTGTTAACTCAGGCTTTCTTCTTCAGACTCTGTGCGCACTCGCATAAAAAGGGGCATTTGTTGCATCATTTGACTCTTCTTCCACACAGAGTGAAGAGCTCACAAGCCGCCCACTTCAGTCAAAATTATCAAGTTGTTACAGTTAAGAACTATGGAAAGTATATAAAATATATTACAGCAAAAAACACCGTTGCTGCAAATAAGGCAGGAGAAGTAGAATGCGGTCAGAAAATTACCACTTAAGTTTTTTGGCCAAATCAAAGTAAAATGAATGTCGCTGATTGAAGATTTCCCATGATAAATAGGATAGACTAATCAGTTTTCTCATCAGTGTTCTGAGCTGCAATATCAGCAATGCAAAACTGACATTAAAAAGTAAATAGTATTCAGTGTCTGTAGTTGCTTCTTCGTTGTTATAGTGTGTGGGTAAATTTTGGTTAAAGTGATCTGAAGCAAATGGGGGAAAAAATGACTCTGCATCACCAAACGGAGAGTTCCTGTGACAGCGTGACGCAGACAGTTTGTGCTTCTGTTACATTGTTTCATTTCTAGATTATACAGCTTCATTCTGTGATATTATGAACGTACAGCTCAGCAACTTTTTTGCTTTTAACATCTTTCCTCAGTTTATCAATCAATCAACTTTATTTATATAGCACATTTTAAAAAACCACAGAGGTAGCCAAAGTGCAAAGTGTATAATCTACATCGCTCATAAAAAAGGTCCAAGGTCTTGCACCTCAGAAGCCACAGGCGAATGTACAGAGGGTGAGGCTAACACAGCTAGCATTAGCCATGCTACAGCTGCTGCTATATTCAATGCAGTATATGTAGTAGAGAGTCCCTGATCCATACAGTGTACACTGAAACTGATATTGTTCTTTTTTTTTTAGGTGAGTAAAATAAGTTTTTCTGCTGACCCTGTCCATAGCAGTTAATTGCTTAGCTTCCCAGCACCAGGACTGCTCTCTGCTTCTCCAAACTGGGGACGTGCCAACTGCAATCTACTGGAGGTAAAAAACTGAAATCGATGAAATACCTCATACAACCTCACTTCAAATAAGCCGAACTATTCCTTTAATAACAACAGACAGGTAAATAAAATCAACTACAAAACATAGAGTATTTGAAACAAAGAGATCAATAACAGAAAATACACTGTATAATGAAGTAGAATTCCCCACTGCATGTCTTGATATTCTGAAAACACACGGCCTCGGGCCAAAACAGCCTCTGGCAAACACCAGTATCATGATAGCGGTTATAAAAACGTGAGAATCTGCACTGATTGTCTTCCCAGGCAGTGTTTGAAGACGAAGAACAATTTAGAAGCTCTAATCATACATGGTGCGTTCAAGGGAGTAGTGCACGAGTGTACGGTAAATCATAACTATGAATATGATGGCTCATTGACTTGTAATCACACAGTGACAGCGGGTGATGAAAATGATCGATTTCCTCTTTTCACTGTGTAATAAGCAAGGTTTAAACATCACAGTGGGACGAGGCTATTTCCTGCTCAGCACTGCCTTGTGCTTTGTTGTGCACGCCATTAACACACACACGGAGAGGAATATCTCATCCACAAATACAGAAACACGCACACACACAGACGGCTCACATTTTCACCTCTAACATTTAACGACAAGAGAGAAAGAGTTTGGCTGTCTACGGACTCAGATAATTAAACCAGGGGGAAATTATAACAACTATATCCTCCTCCCCTCTCCATCTCTTTTTTCTCCATCTCTCTTTCTGTCTTGTTCACTCCCACTCTTACTGCTTGTCAGCAAATCGGCCTGGCTGCAGATGTAAAATGGTAATCCAAAAAAGGAGACAGAATAGAGAATAGGAGGAAAACTACACATGCCGGCAGTTGGGCCACAAAGCGGGAGATGAAAGTAATATTTTCCATCTATTAACTTCCATCTGTGGTGGGGGTTTTTTTTTTAGCACAATAATTCAATTTATACTGTGGACGCATGCTTCACTGCGGCAGGTGCGAGGAGCATTGTGGAGCAGACGTTAGAGGGCTAATTTATAGTTTTCATTTAGTTGCTTTATCATCTCATTATTGGCCAATTACACACACACACACACACACACACACACACACACACACACACACACACACACACACTGACACATCAAAACAAACACTGTGAGGGTCCAAAAGGTTTAACAGTCGTGCTCCTCGGTAGCCTTTGTGTTGTGCGTCTCATTACTGTTTGCAACACAATCAGGCCCTGCTCACCTCTGCAGCACGGCTCTTTGACTTGACTCACTTTGTGTGCTTACACTCTTAGAAATAAGGGCTCCAAAAGAGTTCTTCTATAAGGGTTGATGTTCTACCCAGAACCACTTGGTTCTTAGGAACCTGTTTTTGAAGAGAGGGTTCATCAGAGGATACTTGTAAGACTAAGGGTTCAATTAAGAACACTCTTCACCCAAAGAATTCTTTTTGGAAGTTGGGAATGATACTAAAAAAGGAGCTCTCTGTAAAACCCCCAAGGTGGCTTCTAGATAAAACTCTTGGAATATAAATGTGTTTTCTGGAAACCACTGGATGGGTTCTCGTTGTCACCCTTAGAGGATGGAAATGTTCTGGATAGAACCTGCAGATAGGCCTTTTCTATCAACATGGAACAGGCCCCAATCAAGTTCAAGCACCTAATTTTGAACCATTCTGAGTGGAAAGGGGCACAGTATAACCCTTTCTGTTGAGTTCTAGGTCTTTTCTACCAACATGGACCTGCCCCATTTTGGTTCAAGCACCTAAATCAGAGCATTTCCACCAAAATAAAATGGTTTGGAACTTGAAAAGTTGGTTTCCAGCTGGAACCAAAAAAATAGCAGGTTTTCATTGGGAACCAAAGTGGGCATGTCTACAGGTTGTTATTGGACTGATTGTGCAACTGTTGGTAAACACCATTGATTGCAATGTTTCTGCTAAAAACTGGTGGAAATGTGGGCTGGATAGATCGCAACAAGGTTCCAAGAACCTTGAATGGAATCGATTAAAGAACCAGAGCTAATTGGTTGGAAAGAGCCTAAAGAAAGGGTTTGTGGAATCTTTCAACTTTACCAGGAACCAAAAAGGATGAGAGGAAGCCAAAAAGAAACCTTTATGGTGCTAGTTAGCACTTGTATTTCTAAGAGTGTTTGTGTGGATGTGTGTGTCTGTGTGTATGCATGTGTGTGGGTGTGTGTGGAGTTAATAGACGTCCAGAGAGCGTTACGTAGGAGTGTAACTCCCGCCGGGATGTGTTTTACAATTCATATTTGAGCACTGGAGTACTGTAGAATCACCAACACAAATCAGCTGTGATGAGAAAGGTCCTTTTACCCCAACACACACACACACACACACACACACACACACACACACACTTTTAACATTTACCATACAGCACTTAGGCACACACACACACACACAAAGCAAAGGCCATTGTCCAGAGAGGAAAGAGAAAGGGCGGGTGATGGCGAATGGGAGGGGTGTTTCCATGGTGACCAGGGCGACAGAAGGAAGAGGGGGTCCGCCTCCCGACCTTCATTGAGAAGGTGAATGACTGTCACTAAGCTGAGGCAAGACAGCCAGTACCAGTCACAATGTGAGGGAGAGAGCGAGCAGCAGCCATGTTAGCCCATCACGGCTGCGGGCCGTGTGAGCTTCACTGGTCAGTCTCAGGCACTTAGCATTAGCATCAGAAAGACATTATGCTAATAGCTTCAAAGGCAGCAGCCCCCGCCTTTGTGTTTCCTGCGCCAACCCAAGGGCACGGGAGGATTTTACATTTCAACTGCCATTCCAGCCCTGAACTCCCAAATCATTTGCATGAAGATAAAATAAAGAAAAGGGAAAATGTGATGCGTTACACAAATGATGGAGCACGGCCAAGCTTCTAAAGGTCCAGAGTCTACAGGCACTGAGAGGAAAGGCTTTAATGCAGCAGGGTGAAACAAGCCGAACTCAGTATACACTACAGGACAGAGAGTCAAAGTGAAACCAGAGCTTTTGTTTCTCTTGTGTGGCAGTGGTAAAAAATAAAAAATAGAAAATGCCTACTTACAAAGAAAGACATAGCAGGGAAAACCAAACAACATAGCAAGCTAAAAATCTGTTAAAGTTGGTCTAATTGTGACAAACCCATGGATAGTTAACACTCAGCTCTGCTTTTCCTGTGTGCTTTCAGCTAATTGTTTGGTTTCATGACCTACTACTGTACTGTTTTGGTTATGTCTACTAATATCTGGACCTCTATTCAGCAGGAGGCCAGAAACACAAGCTAAATTGCATGCTAATGTTGCTCACTGTCTGCTGGATGCATAAGTAGGCATACATATTACAACATATTAGCCAAATCAACTTTAAAAGGTATATATGTCAGGTTTGAGATGACATTAGAAGAGAGCGCGGGTGGATATCGTGGGTGAGTTTCGATGGCAAGAGCTGAGGTCATGATGTCATGTCAGGATTAGCCTCTGTTCCATTTAATTCTCTCCTTCAACATTTCTTTCATCTCTCTTTCTGGGGGGAAAAACATCTTCCTGAGGTTTACTTTCCATCCTCTGAGACAAATCACCATTCAACACGTGAACCTGTAGTGAACCTGAAGACTTTTCAGAAAGACCTGAAAAATACCCTCAATGTTAAGCACCTTTTTTATGATAAAAGGCTTCATCAAATAACTGCATAGTTACCTCACGCATTGGATTAATTTAAGAGTGCAAAAATAAATGGTGGACATAAAATTGATTTCTAGGTTAAACTGGAGGTTGTGAGCATTGTGATGATAACTTACACGGTTTAAGGCCTTTCTCTGACCTAAATTCGCGTTTTCAGGGAATTCAATTAACTATTTAGAGCCTGAAAAGCCAACAGATCACCTGATACTCCGCCAAACACTCCTTCACAACGTGATACCTGCAGGACAATGTCAGCGGCGCGGAGCACTCATGCCTTCGTTTTTGAGAGGCAATTTGCTGAGTGTCCCGTTTACACCATGAAATCAGAGAACGGAGGGCTCTTCCAGCAGACGACATGAAAATATCACAGAATACGGCAATTACAGTATTTACTCCACCCAGCGTGTTACACGAACTCTGTCCTCCTGTGTTTAAGCACCCTTGAAGCGTATGAGAACAACAAATAACAAAGCTGAGGAGAGTCCACCTCCACATGAATCATTTCAATCAACACCGCTGACACACTTATACCACACACGCCAATTCTCCTGGGGAGAATGCGGAATAGATGCCACAGAAGAAGAGAAAACCTTGGCGATTAAAAGAGCCAAGAAGGTAACTTAAGTAAAGAAAGAGTTTGCTCGTGGGTGGCGGGCCTAAAGAAGAGGAGGTGAGTGGGGGGAAGAGAAAGAGGAGAGAGAAAAGAAAGACTCAGTCACCTTGGATGAGTCATCCAACACACCTCAGCAGCACTTCATCCAGAGACATATTTACAGTACAATAGTCTCTCCCTCTCCTTCTCCCCTTCTCTGTTTAGTCAAGCATCACGACACACATCCACACACACACACCATCAGTGTCTCCCCGTGAAAGAAATGTCATGGTGCGCAGACACAAACACAAACTGGATAAAAACAGCATTTAATTTCATTCCTCGTCTCCCCGGATTGGCTTGTTATTGGATTGAAAGGGTGCCCTTGACCAACACCGCTGTGACTCGCCGCAGTGAGGATGTTCGTCACCCAGACACAGAGGAGTGGGGTCAAAGGGTAAAAATAGTCTAGAAATGAAGAGCAGGGAAATAGAGGTGGCTGACGGCAGCCGATAAATAATGCTCAAGGTGCTCCGACCATTTTCATCCTTATTGAAGGACAGGTACTGTGTGGTGATCACCACCTCAAGTACGAGCGGTGTTCTCTGCAGATGGCGTCATAAGCTTCCTGTTTCTTTGATATCTACTGTATGAGACTTTGGGGGTTGAATGTGTGACGTGAATCAATGTAAGGCATTTTAAAGGTCCAGTGCGTAAGATTCGGGGGAAATTATTGGCTTCCTGTGGAAGAGAACTGCACATAGCATTGAAGGCAGACCTCCGTTCATTCCTATGAGAGCTGCTCAGTGGGGCATAAAGCCAACTTCCACATATGATCTTCTGCATATGCCTCCACGTTGTGCAGCCCACAGAGCAAACACAGTAGGGACTTCCTTCAGTTGCATGGCTAACTTCCATTTTAGCCCTCCGCTACTTTGAATGGAGATAAAATGATTTTTATTATGTAGCTCTTCTAGACTTTCCACAAACCAACTATATAAAAATCTTGATAGTGAAACAAGTTATTTACACACTGGCTCTAGGGAGGGTGTTTCACTTTTTTCTCAAGTTTCATGGCTACCCCAGGTTCTCCGTGTCTGGAAGGAGAGGGTGAGGCGAGATGTTTGTAAGAGGTGTCACCATGGTGCGAATGTGGGTTTTTTTGGGGTGTCTGACACCCCTTGACTGACACTCGAGATCCACTGAAAACCCCAGCAGCAGAGTTTGTGAAGTCCTAGGAAAAATGTCAAAATGATTTGTCACTTGCAGTTGTCACTAAAATGCCTTTTAAATGTTTACGCACAAAAACAGAATACAGAAAATACAAAAAAAATAAAAATAAAAATATTGTTGTGTCTCCTTTTATATTACCCTTGGATACCCAGTTGTTCCTGGTAAGGCATCCTTCCATGCATTCAAATGCTGTGTAGTTTAGAAAACCTAGTTTTACCCCGTACAACCAAAAAGAAGTGGATTTTTCTTGGTTACACTTGGACTCAGTGGGAATATATCAAAGAGAAGCTGAAGCTAACACTGGTAGAGGGACCCCCGATTGCCACCGGGTATTCAGCACACTGGATGTTACGAGGTGTTAGATGCCACTAAATCCTACACACTGGTCCCTGGTTCCTGGAGAAAAATTTGTTTTTTTGACATGAGAGGGTAAAATATATTGCTATTCCTTTCAAACACAGATGCTTGGTATGCTGCTGTGAGTGTTGGTGTTCTCTCTGTCTCTCTTTGGGTCTCTTCAGGTTGACCACATTTTGGATCAGGTCTGACTGTCCTTGGCTCCCTTTTGGATCAGCTCTTTTGTCGTAAATTAATTTAAATGCCTTTATGTGGCGCTTTTATCCAAAGCTTTTACAATTTGTCTCTCATTCATCCATTCACAGACGCACTCAAATACCAACTGCAATGAGCTACCATGCAAGGGGCTGGCCTGATCATCAAGAGGATTAAGTGTCTTGCTCAAGGACACTTTGACACAGGAGGAGCTGGGAATCGAACCACAGTGAACAACCCTGCAATCAATGGAAGTATGAAAAACCCCTTGTGTATCACAGTGCTTTTACTTGTTTTTCTCACATTTAAGCTATATTTCTCATAAACACCATTTTCTCCTGTTGGCCAGCAGTTTACAACTCGTTCAGCCCTACCATTGGACATTTCAATGTTCTATTTTTTATACTTTTAAAGAATAGAGTCAAGCTTTTTTACACCAATTAATGGAAAAACACTTTAGTATTAGCAATGTATGAAAATTGGAACAAAATGATGAAAAGAAAAGTACCTCCATGCTGGAATCAGAACCCCCAACCTTTATTATCAAACTGACTAAAGATTTCTTTTGTAATTCCTTTTTTTTTTTCATCTAGAGTTTTGTGGATGTGCACACAGCTGTCCTTGCCAACAGCAATTCCAAACTCAACAGTAGCAGTGTGTGTTAATTGCATATTTTACATGAAAAAGTTTCCATAGTTCTGAATAGTTTGACATTTTTGGAAATATGCTTTTGCTTTCTTGAAAAGAGCTAGATGAGAAGATCGATTCCTCCTATGTTTGTATGGTAAATATGAGGGTGCAGCAAGAAGTCGTTTAGCTTAGCTTAGCACAAATTATGGAAACAGAGGAAAACAACTTGCCTGGTTCTGACCATTACAAAATTGACCTATACCAAAACCATACAGAAATTAAGGTTTATGAATGACAATTTTTTTTGTGGGTTTTATGGAGGGTTGTGGGCCAGACTATTCCGTGGCCAGACACAGAGTCTTCCTTGTAATCTCTCATTAACCAACATGTCAGTTTTACATTTCACTTTTCGTACAGTTTAAACAAAGATATAATGTGTTAATTACTGTAGAAAGAGGTGTTAGTAGGACGATTTTGTTACTTTGAAAGCCAGGCTTGCAGTGCCCCCCTCTTTCCGGTCTTTGTGCTATGCTAAGCTCAGCTAACTGCCAGCTAGCTAGCTGTTGTGTGTAGTTGTATATTCATTGCGCAGACATGAGGTAAGTATCGGTCTTCCCATCGAACTCTCTGAAAGATAGCAAATGAGCATATTTACCAAAACATCCCCAAAGCTGTTCCTTTTGAAAACCAAGATTGAAAAGAGTAAGATTTTAAAGGGACCATTCACCCCCAAATCAAAAATACACATTTTTTTCTTACCTGTAGTGCTTATGGGTGTAGTTCGGTAGAAAAAAAATAGTTCCTACATGAAACTGCTCAGAACAAAGTCTGTGGATTTTCTTGAGTTACCAGGTCATGAATTTTCAAATGTGTTTTTTGGCACTTTGAGAACCACAGGCCAAGTCCTATCTACTACTATTTTGTTCAAGTAGTACGTATGAATATGTACGTATGTCTGTGTAAAATATGTATTTTTGATTTCAAGGTGAACTGTCCCTTTAATATTCCACAAAACTATTTTTAGAAAGTAGGTTATCAACCAGGTATTTTGTAATGGAAGAAGTAACAGTACATGCAACATCCAAAAAGCAGGTTGAGAAATAAACAAAAAGCAAAACAATTCTCTTGATAGAGATATGACATCTGTGTCTTTCCTCCTCCTCCAATAAAAGCTGGAGGCTGAGTCCTCACTAAACCACGGTTGACAAAACGAGACGTGTGTTCGGAAATCCTCGGGGAGGAGTGACAGCAAGGGAAGAGGGCCGTCTGTATTACTTCACTGCAGATCACAAACCAATAACAGGGCTCATTTCACTCCTTCTGTCCCAGAGGATGGGCCTCCAGGGTCGGAGGGGCGTGTCGCCATGGTTAAGCCCCAGCAGGAGGAGGCGTGTTGGGCCGTAACCCGCCTGATGACGCAGCCCTGTCTGTTTCCACAGCAACCGTCCCTATCTTATAGACAGGCAGACACACACTTACACAGTGTATAGTTACAATGTTTCGGAGGAGGCAACACTTGAGCTGAGTGACCCTGAACACATCACAGTAGCCATGCAGGTCAAGTCTGCAGGTGACCCATTAACACGTTTACCTGCTTCAGTTGTTTATGTTAATAATTATACCCCTTTTTTGGAGAAATTTGCTGTATTATTAATTATAGTTGCAATAGCTACTACAAATTGAAAATGTGTGGCGCATTCTACCAAGTGCAGAATGTGACAACAGAAAACCCACACTGTTTAACACCGGAGGTTTTACGTTTTACACAAAACCAATCGGGGTTGTATGTCATAATCTACTAATTATCTGTACTTTTATCATCTTATAACTAACTCTGTAAAATTAAATCATCCAAACCTCACAAGTGACAAATTTGATTGAGTACATTGCAAAAAAAAAAATGCCTTTCAACATTGTAATTAAGTGGACAAAAACACAGCATCACTCCAACAAGGATCATTTAATAACAAAAATTATAATACAAACAAGTTACAAATAAAGAGTGGACTCATTTCTGACCATGTCATGTGATCAGGCACAGAATTACCATCAGATAACATTTGCATTCGTGGCCATTAGAAACCTGAGCTTGATACAAAATGTCATCAACTGTGTGTGGTACAAATGTATGTTGCACAATGACAGGAAGCATTACAAAAGGTAGAGTGTAAGAGTATAAATATACCGTATGTACAAGTGATGGAGCAAATTCCTTAAAGCAGAATCAGACAGGTGCTTGTAGCTCTTGAATATTTTCTTCTGTACAGATGGGAGTTGTATAAATCGCTTCTGCTGCTTACTCAAGTGTCCATGCATCAGCCGGGACATTAAAAACAAATGTGTCTCCTGGCAACATAAAATGATTTATTTCTCCTCTGCTTCTCCCTTGCTGTTGATTTGTATTTCTTTAAATGTAGATAAAGGGGGAAGATTTGCTGAGCAGAAATAAAACCTTCTCCCTCTGGGTACCAGTCAGCAACAGCATCACAATATTTAGGAAAAATAATAATGGGTTATCATCATATTCTGCTGGCACCCACAGAGGATCCTGCTTGGTTAAAATCCAGTCAGGCTTTCATTTCAAGGGTCACAGGTTGAAGGTCAGGGGTCATGGTGATGCAGTCACTAGGAGGGGGCATCTTCTCCATGTATAGCCTTATACTTGTTCATCTCCTCCGGGAAGACTTTGCTGAGCTCAGAGATTAGAAGGCTCTTGAATTTCTGCAATAAATGAAAATACATCAGTAGAAGTGGTTTATTAATGATTCATGGCTACTTTTTATTTTATGTAGAAGACTAAACTTATGTGTTTATGCCAAGGGCATGGTTAACTTTAAGATCCCATAAAACAGCTAGCGGAGTGCTTATTGCTTAAATGCTTTCTGTAAAACAGGTAGCTAGGGAGGGACTTGTTGCAGCATTTACAGTAGGCAATAGCGGTGTGCACTACACTTCCCATCCACCATGCAGATAAAGCAGTCCATGCATGCAACGCTAGGAGGGAGAGTGATCCTATTAGCTGACTCTTCTTGGACTGAGAGCGCTCAGTCAACACAGCCAGACTGTGACCACCAATGTGGGGCCACATCACAGCTAACCACGCTAATGGCAGTTTGCAATTAATGAAGTTACTTTAGCAACAAGTAAAGCCGTCTTTCCATCAGGAAACTCCATGAAACAACCTTGGTACTGTATTCTCTGTTGGTTTCGTACGCTGTGTTCATCCGGGTGGCTAGCTGTGTTCCCTGGGAGGCTGCTGAGTCTGGTTCTTTTGCCCACTAATGGCGGTTAGCTACTTTAGCAACAGGTAAGCTAAAGCTATCCGTCCATCATCTGTAATTAAACAACCAAGAATTGAGGCTGAGCAGCTGGAAGACATCAGAGGGAAAACCAGAAAATATTTTTCCATTTATTATGATCCAGTTTCACCTAAATGAGTGAATGAAGTGTCATAAGCGAGAAAGCGTTCCATTGGACGAAGATTTAGTGCACAACTGTGATTGCCAGATGAGCCATCAACACTTTGTAATCATTTTTCAGGTAAAGACAAACTCTGAATATAGGTGACATATAGCGCAATACATATGTGACAAAAACAAAATCGATTTTGACTCCATGGGAACTTTAAAGTAATCTCTACAGTCTGCGTGACAAAATAACGAAGAAATGTTAGACATAACTGAATATAAAACACATATCAATGAACTGATTTGTGGAGCAGAGCCTCTACTGAACCACAAAAAGTAAGCATTGTGTCCAAAGACAATTCATTTATCATCAATAAACAAGGCCACAATAACACAGGTCTATCTCCAGTACATGGTTCTTTGTGTAATGAGGATGATCCTTGAAAGGGACATTTTTATCTTTTTAAGAATTCAAAAACATTCTTGGAAGCATTTAATCAATGAAATAGTTGGTTGGCTCTGTTTATTTTTGCAGCATCATTGGTGGGGAATCTCAGTGACCCTGGGATTATCTCTTACCGTCATGGTGTCAATCTTCCCTTTGACCTGCTCATTCCTCGCCAAGGCTCTCTCCAGGCATTCTTTGGTGTACAGCTGAGGGTTTCGACCTTGGTCAATGTATCTACAAACACAAGGCATGTCGACATCAGTCGAGGGAGCAGTGATGAAGCCACAAAACAAAAGTGAGGAAGTTGATACAGGCTGTTTGGTAAAAGGTACATTCCATAACATATGAGGCTGCAACATTTTTTTGGATTTGGTATCAGGACTGCACAATATGGTAAAACAATAATAATAATAATATTGAGATTACTTTGATAGATACTGCCATTGTCATATGTTCCATGATTACTAGGAATTATTATTTGGCACCAAAATTTTCATTTTCACTGGAAAAACTATTAAAATCATGACAATGTGGCATTTTGGGGGGTCTGTACCAAGTACCAACATGTTTTCTTACATCTAGATAACAAGATTTGTGGGCCAGGACATCCCTGCAGCACTTGGGTACTTGATTATAATTCTGTTTTGTCACATATTTTTCCTTAATCAAAAAGACCGGAGCGTCTGTGATTTGGATATTGCAATTGAATGTATAGCAATTTTGTTAATATTGCAATTAATTGTGTAGCCCTGTCTTGTATATTACCTACTTATTTCAGGTTTTTTGTTTGCTTATTTTCTATTATTTCAGCATTCCTAAGTATAGTTAACTCTGAGGAATGGTAACAATATGAATTAACTATGTGTTAAAGCTCATAATGTTTTAATAGTGTGTGAGGCCGAATTTTAAAATGGGTCTCAATAAGACAAAATAAAAATAATATGACGCATGTAACATTACCAGGTATGCGGCCAAGGACTTTATCTTTAAAATCGTCGAATTTTATAATGGGGTTTGGCGTGGCTGTAACTCAGAGACCTCAATAGTTGATACGTGTATTCACAGCGACACAGCAATGAAACAGCAAAGACAAAAATGAAAGGCTTATATCTGTCGTTATGTTACAAGGTCAGACAAATACAACAATATAACAGCTACTAGACTCACTCAAAGACCTCCAGCGGCACGTTGATCTCGTGAAGCTGCTGACGGCATTTGTCGATGTCTTGTAGTCCAGAAATCATGAAGTTTCTGACAAGAGAAATCAACAGAATAGGTCAACATAATGCTTATTAGCAGGTTTGTGCCGTTAAAACGTTTCTCTATAAAACATGACTCACAGTTTCTGGTTAAGTCCTGCTTGGCTGCTAGGCTGGAAGTCGCTGACGATGATTCCCA
>JAJHUR010115984.1:0-10642 GCA_027495735.1 Lutjanus campechanus | reverse complement strand
GTTTTTGTTAGATATCAGAATCACTTTGTTAACTTCATTAAAATGTAAAGAAGGCTGATTGATTAGTTAATAAGTTAAAAAAAAAAACTCATCGCTTTACTGCCACACAACTGTCTTGCGAGCCTAGTAATTATGCAGCCACGGTGCATTAAGTGTGACTTGTAGAGCACTATATCACACCATAATCACACAGAAGAGTGACTGATGCTCACCTGATCACAGATGAGCTCCCACTTCTTCTCGTTGTCATACTGCCGCAACAGCCGCGCTTTGTCTGGAGGAAGATTCATCGAGTTCTGAAAGAGGAAAGAGTTCACAGTTAATTAAATGTGGATAATCAAACATCATCAGTCACATGAATCCAGGAAAAAAACGGACATCCCAGATTAATAAAAACACCGAAGCCCACACACACACACACATAAAGGTGTGTAAGAGAATTGACTATCACGACATCAAGGTGTCTACAGCAGAAAACAAGTTAACAGTACTTTGACCCAAAATAACAAGTCACAGACCTGTGTCAGGTCCTTCACTGTTATCTTTACACTCAACGCTGTAATGAGTAGATGACAAAAGAGTTACATTAGCCAAACTGTGGTGTGATGGTGCTGCTAGGAAAAGGTCACTGAGACACCTCAGCTGAAAGGTTTCTTCCTCTCTGGAGCGAAAATGTGCAAAGCAAATCTCTTGCCAAACCATTAGTTTACACGTTACAGTATGTTGATCACTAATCAGCAGACAAACAAACAGAATAAAGTGTGCACATGTGTTCTATCCTCATCCTTGGCTGTAAGTCTCGCCCCTTTTGGCTCTGTGCTCCTATGACAGTTGAGCAAGCCTGGTACCCAGCGAAACCTTAGTCAGCTTTTCTATTTTCCTGTTTTCTGTTCTTAAACCTGCTATATGCAAGGGTCGTCTAAGTTGAAAAGAAAACCAACTTTTGAAGATGGTTAAAAGATGTTGCTGTGGGACATGTAAAAGTGACATATCTTAAGTTAGCTGATGCTAATCTGCATCAATCGATAGCTAGCCAGTCACATTTTTCCCCAAGACTGTTCTGTCTAGTTCCACCCTACTATACTGTGATTGGCCCAGATGGTGTGAAAGGGTGTATTTTAACCATAAACTGAACTTTTTCAGAAACCTACCAAGGCAGTTTTTTTTTTTTTAACCTACCAAGAAGTTTTGTTTTCATTCCTAAACTTATCCAAGTAGATTCTGTGGCTACACCTAATCAGCCTGCAACTGAAAACTGAAAATAATAAGTCAAATAAGTCAACAGTGACATTTAGCTTCACACACAACATGAAGCCCAGTCTCCTGGGTAGAAGTCCTGTGTTTGATCCATTCATCCATCACAGCCTCCTGACTAAACTTCTCCCAACTGTGAATATCTGCACTCGCACTCACAGCCAATCAGAGCACAGTAGTTGTAGCCAATCACAGCAGAGTCTTGGGGGAAAAATAATGTTAGCAAAATGCTAGCATGCTTACTAGCAGGTTAATTACCATAAATCATTAGCTTGCTAGTTACATCTGCTTGATAACAGCAGCAAAGCACTAGCTAACTAGCTAGCTAATGTTTCAATCATTAGTTAACAGTTCCTCAATTGCTATTAGACAAACAGAACAAAACGTGGCACCACTGAGGAGGGGACAACTGTGCGAAGTAAAAATGTTTCACTACAAACCCTTTTCTGTGTTCACAGAAGCGTACCAGTACAAAGAACCATGTTATTATATGATGAAGGAACTATTTCAGTACCAACAGACCTCCTGACTGTGAGCTGGCCAGTTCAACTACAGTAATCTAATGCTGTGGAAACTCTTGAGAGCCTGGGCTTGCTCAGAGGCACGTTGGAAACAGCTGTTAAAGGACACAACAATCGTCACTCACTTTCCCTGACAAGATTTTCAGTCTATGATTCAACTCCCCCTGGTTAAAACATCTTCCCTAAATATTTTCCATTTCCTACAACACGGTTACCAAATATATGGCCAACAGAAAGCCACTAATGAGAATATCCCAAAATATCCACCATGTGAAGTGCTGCATTTGAGTCTTACAACACAGCTGGGAAATGAGGTCTCTCCTTAATGAGAGCTGGTTGTGTGACACTGAGGCACAGAGGAGAAACGTCTGAGCTCTATTGTCTGAGTCAGAGCTTTGAATTTGAGAACCAGGCGACCGAGCTTGACCCCAACATACTAAAACTGCACCAACAAGTGACCAGACATCCCAGGACACTAAACAGAGAGCTAGTGAGAACATGTGCAAGTTCAAATCCCAGTTCAAAAAAAAGCTGGGAAGCCACGTAAAACAGAAAGCAATGATTATTCAGTCACACACAGTACAAAGACAAGATGGTATCGGGGTGTGTTAGTGCCCACGGCATGACAACCTGTCACATCTGTGAAGCCGCTAGTGACGCTGAAAGGTACATGCAGGTTTTGGAGCAACATATGCTGCCATCCAGACAACTTTTTCTTTTTCAGGGACGTCCCTGGTTAATCCAGCAAGACAGACTGTGCAGTGTGTGTGGGTACTAGACTGACCTGCCTGCGGTCCAGACCTGTCCCTCATTGAAAACGTGTGGTGAATTATGAAGCACAAAACACGACAATGGACACCCCAGACTGTTGAGCACCTGAAGTCGCACGTCAAGCAAGAATGGGAAAGAATTTGACTTTCAAAGCCCCATTTCCCAACTTTTATGGAACATGTTGCAGGCATCAAACTCAGAATGAGTGTATATTTACAAAGAACATTCAAGTTAATCAGTTTGAACATCAAATATCTCGTCTTTGTGCTTTATTCAACTGAATAAAGGTCGGGAAAAGGATTTGCAAAACATTGCATTCTGTTTTTATTTAAGTTTTACACATTTTTGATTGGGATTGGGAAGTGAAAGTGACGGAGGATGCTCTGAATGTTTGCACTTTTTCTTCTGATTGCACTAAATGCGATATTTCTCATATATGATGCCCCGAGCGGTTTCCTGAGAAGGATGTGTTGCTCATGACAATCATCTAATTCATCTAATCTGACCCATGTGTTGCTTGACAGCCCATCTGAAAATAAGCCCCAATCATCCAAAAACTGTTACACAACTACTTCCTTTATCCTGTTTTCTGTTACTTTCCCTCATGTACAAACACCTCTGCATTTGTCTAAAATGTGGCCGGATTTAACACAACCATGATTCACCCCGCCCCCATGTGTATTAGAAAAGCTTGAAACAATTAACTTGCACTTAATCGTACCACCTACAGTACGGAGAGCACAGAACATGCAGCAGCAGAAATATTAAAATAAAACATGTGGCCCAGCTGGAGATTAGTTAGGCAACCATAGCAAACGCTTTTCCGAGACAAAAAATATCCTGAAAGTACGTTAAAAACATGAAAATAGTTTAAGCAATGCTCCTCAAAACAATTTCATCTGCAGCTTTCAGTTATAAAAGGTATTACATGTGGTTTTCCACTGCTGAGGAGAGAAAAAGAAGGAAAATGTGGCCATCGTGCAAAGCTCAGCTTGGGGTTCTTTTTCCTCTCCTCATTCTGGGCTGGATCATCTATCAGTGTGTGTTCGGCGCTCAGCCTCCACTTCTCCTCACAGGGGGAGCGAGAGGAAGATGGATGAGGAATATCCTGAGATCCAGCCTGTTTCCATGAGCGAGTAACACCAGGATAGAGTCCGACACTGATCAAGTACTCTGATCGCCAACTTGCTTTTGGAGCCTGAAAAGTCTTTTATCTTTTATCATGCATATTATAGATTGTTTACATCAATAGCTGAACCATTTTAATATGAAAAGAGTGCATTTGTTGTAATGAGAGGAAGAATTTATGTAAAGACAAACAACAACAGATTTATACAAATATAAATTAACTGATAGCAACAGAACAAGAGAAGCTTATAGGACAGTTTGCAGCATTTCAGGCAAACTGATTGGACTTGGAAGCAGACAAATCTGCAAGCTCATGTTTCATTTGCTCTGGCAGATATGTCTGGCCGCTCTCCCGTTCAAACAGCCCGTCGTAGATCTCTCCGAGCCAATCACAACCCTTATTGATATGATGACTGACAGAGGAACACACGAGGCTCACAAAACTCAGATAAAACTGTCAAACGAGGCAGTGCTGATCAAGATGAATCAAGATTCTGTTACAGAGACGTTCGGATACCAGTTTTTCCTTCCCAATTCCAGTACCTGCACGTTCACGCAAAAGAGTTCAAACCACTCGATAAAAGAATCCGTTTTGTTTTTCTTACGACCCCCAAAACAATTCAGCCCAATTCAGTTCACAATCACAAAACAGAGACGGCTTTGATCGACGCTGCGATCGAAACCGTTTCCCTTCTGCTGTCTTCCCCGTCACTGAAATGACTGAAGGCAGCCAGATATTTCAGACGAACTCAGGCAATGCCAAGCTGAGCTACTAGCTGATCATTTCATCATGTTAATTATATCATTTTCTGTCCCTGCCATAGTTAAATGCGCTTGTTTTTTCTGACTAAGCCCAAATGATTCCCTCTGCAGGTGCGCCAGTAAAGTAGAATGAATTGAAATCCTGATACAAGCATACAATTTGCTTTGAATGAGGCATCTAACTGATGTCTATGGATGCGCCAAAATCAATCTGTCTAATCAGTCAGTTTAAGTTTTACTTGGTGCAAACGCAGGCTGTAGCCCGTCCAGCCTCCTCTACAAGAGCAACCAGGAAATCACATTAGTATTCAGCAGATGCTGCGAGTCGGCTGATTGCTGCTGTGCTGACTACAGGGAATTGGGAGTCAGGGGGGCTCTATTGACTCAGTCTGGCTGCTAACCAGAGTTAGTACCCACTTTCTTTCCCTAAGCACATTAAAATACAATTTGACACCTGAGTAGACGGTCACATTAAATGACAGAAAAGCCACTGGCAGTCTCACTGTATCACACACAAGTAAAATATGTGGATGTGGATGGCAAGCTCAAATTAAAGGAGGATAAATCATTAAAATATTTCCTTACTTCTGCTTTGTTATGATTGGATAGTGGAGAACTAAAACAAATGTGTTTGTGGTAATGATGTAGGTGCTTGGTGTAGGTGCTGTGCCCGTGCAGACCGGCTGGGTGGTTTGCTGAGTCGCTGTGGGCTTCCTGACTTTGGTGAGACTCCAACTAAAGCAAAGAACCACTTCTACCAGCCGTCATTTCATCCCAACACTAATGAGCTGTGACAGGCACTCAGCTCGCCAGGGTCAGGTTACCCTGTATGTCTACAAGCACACAATTTGTGTCTGAGTGTGTGTCTGAATGTGCGTCTGTGGCATTAATGGGGTGATGTTGAGGAGGGTGCGGCAGCTTTTCACCAACACCTGATGGCAGGCCACCCTGACACACACACACACACACACACACACACCTAAATTAGGAGATCTCACAGTAATTAAAGTATTGCTGCAACACTGTAAGCAAGATGATGACAGTTTGACACATTCGACAGACACAGACAAATTGTAAAATGTCAAAATGATTCTGTGGTTTGATCACAGTAAGTGGGGATGCACTGAGCCAACACCTAGTATCAGCCTGATACGACAGGAATGGATCTATTAATATGCACTGATTGATTAACACATCTATGAATCAGTGCTGTCAAACACAAGTCAGGAACACAGCCTCTTGACTGGTTGACAGTCTCAACCCAAGGCATCTTGTTGCCAGTGGGCAGCTAACAACATGTGAACAACAACAATAACTACGGCTGCACAATCTGGTAAAAAAAAAAAGTCATATTACAATTATTTTGACTGAAATTGCAATATATGATACAATTAATGGAAATGATCAGTTCTGCGTTACAATTTGCATGTTCACTTTAAAAAAAAACTATTGAAATCATGATGATGTGATATTTATTGTGGTCTGTGCCAAACAAACATATTTTCTTTAATCTGGGGAACAAGATTTTTAGGCCAGACCATCTCTGCAGCACTACAGTACCTCTCTCAAACATTCTTCCTTTTTCAAAAAAGTGCGATTTGGTTCTGGTTCTGCGATTTGGATATTGCTCTTGGCAATACTGCAGTTTTTTTTTTGGAATTGCGATTAATTGTGTAGCCCCAACAACAACTGTTTTCTACATGGAAAAATTCAGCATTCGGTGTTGGATTTATAATTATGGATTTATTTTCCAAAGTTTGCAAAAAAAAAAGATCATGCCGTTCAAGGCTGGATTACAAAGCTTCTGAGAGGGATACAATCACACCGGAGCTGATATTAGCATTAGCTTGACGTTAGTCTTTCCTGCTCACTTATTCACTAAAGTCTGTCACTTTTCCAGCAGTTGTAAAATAACAGACGAGACTTTTCTTGGTCTGACAAGCTGCAGTGTTTATTATCTGACACACTGTAAACTATACAGTATATTTACTGCCAAAGTGACAGCTTTCTGCTCCACTACAGGCAGCACCGTCACTTTCATTTACACGCCGCCCACTCATTGCACGCTGCCCTATTCTTAAAAGGAGCTACGTTTGTGACATAATGCTTCAATAAAGTCTAATAAGACGTAATTATTAAGACAGTTGCAGTAAAGTGGCTTCGTCACTGCAGTAAGAAAAAATCCATGGCATCACATCCTTAATCTGATACGAGAAATTTCTTACAATCTGATATAAACTAGAGACGAATGTAATTGCAAATACATGTACAGCTGCAGTGTCAACGGTTATCAAGACAAGGAACAAATCATATGCAGCTACCTGCCACCATCATGTCAACTAAGATTTTGAGATTTTATCCCTCAAAAGCAAAACAGCAGAATGCAAAATGTGTAACTCGAGTGTTGTGAAGTAAGAAATTGTCTTAGAAGCCTCAATGGTCCAAATGTGATCAAACTTGCACAAGTATCATGAAAAAAAAAGAAGATGAAGTTGAATATGCAGCAAACATCAAGCAGAAAAGCCTGCCAGGCAGCACAAAAACTCTGTCCAGAGAGCAACAAAAGGAAGACGACGAGGGGGGAAATGATGGAATTTACTGTGCTGGATGACCAACCCCGCTCTGTGAACTGTGGGGTTTCAACACTTCCAACATCTCCAGCCTCACTTCACGCTGCCAAACTGACATTTCATCTCCAGAGCAGCTGTCTCACATCTGTACTGTTAGAGAGCAAATTCCTTCAGAAACATTTGGAAAAAGCAAAAGCTGGGAGTTTTAGCTCAAACATGGAAACCTATGTCAAAAAGGGCCAGCACAACACAAATTTAAGACTTTAAAAGACCTTTTTAGGACCATTATGAGCGCAATTTAAGACCAATTTCTCTATTTTACTGGGGGAAAGAAAGGATATGAAGGAAAATCAGAATCTCAGAATAACAAAATGCAACTGAACATGACTAACAGAACTGAGCGTTTGCAACAATAATAGTAGTTGTTGTCCTTGATTCCATGTTGTTTTCATTTTGTACTTGTTAAAGTGTGATCAATGCCCCCCAAAAAAAACATTTAAAAGCAAGATTTGAGTTAATGCAATTTCCTAACTATTGTTAACTTCATGATCCAATCAATTTTTAAGACCTGTCAAAATTGTATTTAAGGCATTTTGGGGCCTACAATTGAGACTATTGGATTTTAGACTTTTTAAGACTGTTTAAGCGCCTGCAAAGCTCTGTGCGGATAAAGCTAAACAAAAACCAAAAATATCTATACAGTAAATAGACCTAAAAATTAACTAAACTGGCTGGCTGGCTGAAGATGAAGATTTTATTGCCCGTTTTAGATACTTGCAGTTTAATTGTACTGGTTGAAACTTGAGTATGAGCAAATAATGGTCAACAAGTTTTTAAGTTAAGCAGTAGATTAGGTTTATTATCCAGCTCTAATACTGGATAGACTCTAGTTGTGCATTGCAACAACCCTTCCAGGCTACAGGGAACTGTACCAGAGTTCAGAAAAGTGTCTGTCACTTTACTACACAATGTAAACCAACATGCATAGATAGACTCAAGCAAAGTGCATCTGAATTGCTTATTAACACTTAAAAAGTACAAATGAGTATATGATTAGTGTATTATTGAATAGTCAATGTTGTAGTATTGCATCAAAGACAAAATAAATAAATCTAGTATTCTTTCTTGCCAGTTTAAAACTGGGGTAGGAAGTTTATTTTAGCATCACTGGACAAAAGGTCCATTGTAACCTTTAAGCATATTGTAATTCATGTGGTCTGAGAGAAAACTTGACTTCTGCTCCTCCTTCTCGGCTCTATTTTCAATTAATTATGAGGACACTAAGCTGAAGAAAGTCTTAAAGGCATGGATAATAAATCATAACCTTTTTGGAGCATAAGTCATGTTAGTTACTGCGGAAAACTTTGCTGAGGGCAAAAATATGTACTTGAAAAGACAAGAAAAAAAAACACACATCGATGAGAAAATAGTAAAAAATGTTGATCAGTGATTCCTAAAGCCCAAGATGACATCGTCAAACATCTTGTTTTGGCCACAACTCGAAGATATTCAGTCTGTTGTCAGAGAGGACTACAGAAACCAGGAAATATTCACATTTAAGAAGCTGGAGTCTGAGAATTTTGACTCAAAATAGGTAGTTGTACTCATTAAAATGGCTATATCACCACAAATCACCACAAAATAAAGGGTAACAGCTGCTTGCTTGTTCACGTTCATACTGTTAGCAACCCACGTGCTAATTTGCCATTTTCAGTGTGTAGTTTGCTGACTCAGACATTGTAGTTGTTTCCTGGGAATTTTGGAAACGTAGATAGCGGATGCCGAGATGTCGCCTGAAACAAGTGCCCAATGGCAGGCTTTTACCTGCAAAATGCATCCGGTAAGTCAGACTAGCAGGGGACAAACCTGGATTCACGAAAAAGTGAGAAATGCCTGCATTATTAAATTATTTAATAGCCGCTGTCCTGTACTCTCACACGAGTCATGCACTGCCCTCTAAAGTCTGCTGATATGTGCTCCAGATCAACACCAACATGTCTTTTTCCCTGACAACTGTGTGACTAATAATCAAACAACATTTCCGCCGCATGACTCGTGTTTACAATTCCGAGACCGTTTGAGTTTTGCCTTTGTGAACACAAACGGGACCAGCTGGAAAAATGAAAAACCATCATGCATCATTCTTGCGTAGGTTCGATTTGAGAACTGGACCTTTAGGTGTGAACTTTCCTTTAGTCTACAGAATCTGTCTGAGGAAAATGAAACTAGGAACAAAAACTCCAAAACAATGACTCTTAAGTTACTCGGGAACCGAAAATAAACAAGAACCACCCATGGTGATCATGGGAATAGTTTATTGCAACATCACGCAGCCTGGATAACAGTGCAGTTCTTTAGGCGTTTTCACTGCACACTCACCGCAGAGGGTAACCACTCTGACCTGGCAACCTGCTTCCTGGATCAGGGCCACGATGCAGCCACACTGGACCAGTCAAAGATGTGTAACTATGACGGTCAGTAGCTCCACTCTTAACAGCAGCTACTGATATCAATCTAATGTTTATGTTTGACTCACATCAGGCCACGAGGCTCAGGGATATGGACTGAGCTTATTAGTGTCCGTGCATCCTCTCATTAGGCAGCCTGAGTCATAAAGAGAGTAAAAATAGGCAGCTGCTGGCTCAAAGCCCACCAACCAACCCACCACCTTCGAGGAGGTCTGCGGAGGCACGGCCCTCCGAGCACAGATGGCTACGAAAGCAAACACACAGCCCACGCGAAAGGCCTGCTGCTGTGAGAAGATGTGAACTTTAATATGCCGACTTATTCATGGCCCGTGCGTCGTGTTTTCCAGGGTTAAGGTGGGAATTTCTTGGCACCTCATGATCCGATTCAGATGTTGAGGGCTACGGTGTGATTATAAATGGATTATCAATTTCTATACACTGATTTTTTTTAACTGTGTGAGTACTTGCTAGTAGATTTGTAATGATCCATAATTAATTTCATTAGACAAGTTTCAGAAAGCATAGCTCAGAGTCCTGCATGGGTCCACTTTACAAACCTGAGATCCAGAAACAACCTGTAACTCACAATTATCCCCAAGTCAAATCCACACCCACCTAAAACCATTAATATAAGCCCCACTACCTGACCTGCACCCGTGATTTAACACACATACACAGTCACTCACATGTGTTCTTAACTGGTGCAGCTCTGGTGCTCCTGCAGCTGTTGATGTGTTTCCATAGTGACAATGAAGCCTTGCATTCAGCTATCAAAACAAGCAGCAAAGCCACTGACATTACTCCTACAGTCTTTGAATGAACCATAATCCTCCCAAACGTCCGACTTGGCCTTTGATGATGTATTGTCCACAATTTGGTATCCTCCACTGGATAATTTTGCCTTTATGTCATCAGTTTTAGCCAGCAGCTAGCATTCATCGCTGTCAGATCAAACCGTGACATCCCATTGTTTGGCAGGATGCGGGGTCATGGGTTGTGTCGCAGGCTTTCACAATAAAAGCCTGCTGCCTGATTAGTCTTTATATTACTGTATTAGCAGATATAAATGTTAAAAAGACTGTGAAATCATTTTCATTTTTGATTTCACCAGGGAAAAACCATAATGTATTGTATGTATTATATTACAGTTCTCACCTGCTGCCCACCT
>JAJHUR010115983.1:0-10445 GCA_027495735.1 Lutjanus campechanus | reverse complement strand
AAAGGCTCTGATGGCTGATCTGTCTTGTAGCTGACATCAATAGACCTTTACACAAACATGGCTGATGCACAGTATGTGCTTCTTGGGTCCTAAGAGTATAGAGCATCTATATCGTTCTGTTGCCAAACAACTACACAAGTATTTAAAGGAATCAGCAGCAAAACAGATTTTAGCCACTTAAAAAAAGGTCACAAAAATCAATGTCAGTTCGAGTGTGCATTAGAATTAAAATATTTAGAATATGTTCACAGCTTTATCTTGCCATTACACAGCCTTTTTTTATGATGGGGAACTGCTGTAATACAAGCTGAATATTGCTCTCTCTTTCCCCACCAAACTCCATGTGCAAAATCAGCTATTTTAACTTGCAGAACACCGGAGCTGCTGGGTAAAATTATTTTGGCTATGGAGTTTGTTGGTAAGGACAGAGTGATATTTGGCTTGTATAACCTTGTTTCCTGCTGCAAAACTCTGTCTGACAGCAAGGTAAACTTGTGAAAATATTCTAGATGTAGCGTACAGTTAAGTGCGTGGCTAAAATACCTCTTGTCGCAGGACCCTGTCCACAGCAGTGGATTGCTTAGCTTCCATACTGGTACTCCTCTCTGCTTCTCCAAACTAGGACATGCCGACTGCCATTTACTGTAGCAAATACGATCAATAGGTGCCTCATACAACCTCATTTCAAATTATCCAAACTATCCCTTTAACAAAAGTGGTTTAAAACCAAATGCTAACAGCCGTGGAATTACCAGTGTGTGTATCTATCTGCAGAAGGAGACATACTGTACATGCATATTGCTCACACACACACACACACACACACGCACACACATACACACACACACACTGAGTTCCCTGGTCATTCCCTTTGGCTCCCGATGTCTGTAGGATTAGGGAGCAGTCGGCCTGTCAGCACCTCTCCCACCAGGCGTTAAACAGACTGTGTGGAGGTGCCAACAGCTCTCTGCTACACCACACTCAACCTACTATACTGTAAAACAAAGAACGTGACATACTGTTACTACTATAAAACACCGGACTCCGCTGTGAAACGCAGCACGTGACACTCTGTTATGATGGTGGAAATCACACATTTTTCTCCCCCTGTGTAATACTGGATACTATATATCTGCAGCAGCAGGCCTCTAAAACTCTTTCAGCGAAACAGTCTGAGAAGGAAAACATCTTTGGTTAGACTTCATCCAAGTTCACACTTAGAGACAAAACAATTGGGAACACGACATTAAACGCTATTACTTCTCTGTAAAACACCGACTGATTAAAATTGTTCCCATGCCACGAAAAAAAGGATATAATTTAGGCCTACTAGTAATCATCAAATTAATCTCTGAATAAAACAGAATTATAGTAAGCACTTATTATTTATTTACAGAAAGCTGTTCAGAATTCACGGTTGAGATTTTAACAAGTAAAGTGTTTGTAGACTCGTGTGACCGGCAGGAATCATGTTCTGCATAAACTGAGGATCCTGTGGGCGGGAAAAGGAAATCTGAAATGAGATTGCAGCTCGTCTCACCCTCCCCTTCCAGGCGTGTAGGAAAAGCTACAGTGGCCGAAACGTAAACACAACCATTCTTATTTTCAGGTGATTACACACACGCATAGTTATGGATGTTATACTCCATTTCTGGCATATCCTGAAAATAAATCTTACACACTGGACCTTGAAAATAAGTTTGCATAATGGGCGATGACCAGTTTAACCCAAGGGTGATTTTTCTCTCTTTATATTAGCTTGAAATTAAATTAGTGTGTTAGTTCATTAGGATTCCCATTAGGTAACGCCATGCAAAGCGAAGCCGCTGCCTCTGTTTTGATTTGCAGTTTGTGCTTATTAAGTGAACTTTAACTACAAGCTGAGAGAAACAGAAAACGGGTCTTTTTTTTTTGCCAAACTTCCTACGTTACTTCATGCTGTTTACAAGGTTCATTATTAGAAGGTAAGTCAGCTTAATTTAGGTAAGTTATTCACGTTGAAATACCCTCTGTTCCTGGCGCTCTCTCAAGTGGACAGACTGTTAAACCAAACTCCACTCTAAAAGCAGGTGTTTTACAGGAGGGCTATATTTTTTCACAGTAAAAACTTAAGTTACACCTTCACTAAGACTGTTTTCTTATTCGCTTTGATTTGCAGGGAAAATCTGCGCACATGGCATGTGCTCAGTAACATCATTAACATGCTGTGATGAAGTGCTTGCCACAGACTTACTCTACACATATTGACTAGCCGAGCACTACATCTGCACCCAAGATTGGCATAAAAACATGGAGCATAAACTTATTTCCTACATATGACATTACAACCCATGATACTGGTCATATATTGTTGTTTATATGTCTACATATACAGTATATGCCACCTCTATAGAAGAGTAGAGGGAAAAGGTGTACAACAAAATTCAGTTGCAACAAAAAATTGATGATATACTCCTGTATCACAGCCTTTTCTTAAATGTGCTTTGGAACAGCTGCCTCCAGCATTTTGTTTAGTGCTTTCTAGTCAACAGTGAGGCGGGTCGACTAAAAAGCACAATCTTCAGTTTTTGTTTTTTTTGTTTCAATAATAGAACATGCTTATACATTTTTTATCTGGATCTGGATCATAATATACATAGCGATAAACAATCATGTGATACATGTTGTGTTAAGAAATTCTTTGGCTGAGCTTATAAGCACGTAGTCACACTTTTTTAAATATTAAACATGTTGTAAACGCGTGTTGTGTGATAGCTGTGTCCTTGTGTCTCCACTACACCTGGAACCATGTGTGTGCATTTGAATGTGCTCTGTATCGTTCCGTGTGTGTGTGTGTGTGTGTGTGTGTGTGTGTGTGTGTGTGATTGATGTCCCTCCCATGGTGCAGAGCGGAGTGTGTGTGTCAGTCCCAGGTGTGTGTGAGTGCTCGTAAACAGTCTCTTTGATTGAGAGGCTGTGATGCCTGTTTGACAGGCGGCCTTGTGCTGCCAACAGAGCGCTGCATCGCCATAGTTACGCAGCGTCATGTGGCCGTAGATACCCCGCACCGCCATGAAAGAGGACGAGGGGAGCTGCTGGAAATTAAAGGCGGATTGACGGCAATAATTAACTAATGAGGAGAAGATCATTAGGGACTGAACCACCACTGAGTGATAAAAGATAATGAATATGATGCATAGATCCTATAGATCTTGTAAAAACATGCCTACTGACAAATGTAAGATCACATGTTCAATAATTTAATTGCTGTTCACTACACAGAATTACTGATTATACACAATACTATGGTGTTTGATACAAGACAGTCAAGGCTCAAAATGTTTGCAATTTCTTTGTCGATATTTCAAAAGAAAATTCAAAATTTTGTCTTTCTCATAGCTGCAAACCTACAAACAGATTTAAAACAGCTGATATTAGCAGAAAACTTTGAAAAACTCATCTTGGGTTTAAAGACTGGCGACATTTTTTCCGCATTTTCTGAGATTTTGTGAACCAAATAACTAATTAATTAATTGAGAAAATAATAAATTAATCAACAATATTATTAACAATCATAAATTAATCAAAAAGCAACAAGATCTTGAGAGGATTATTTAATAAATTAATCATTTTGAGTCAACTTTTAAGAAAACAAATCTTAATTCTCTGATTTCAGCTATTGTGAAAGTAATGCAATTGCAGTTTCAAGCAGTTTCAAGCACTTTATCCAAAATCCAAGTGCTTTTCAAACCTTGAAAACACAACAAAATTCAAGTATTTTCAAGAATTTCCAGCAGCTGTAAGAACTGTGGCTATTTCTGCGGACGTCACTAACATTTGCTCTCAAGGAAAACATATTTACTTTAAAGGTTTTTCTAAAGTGCTGGTCAGGCAAAAGCCATCTCACAGCTGTGAAGCAAAGATATGGATAAGTTCTCTCCTTCAGTAAAAGCTTCCACCATCTGATTTGATAATCAGCTGGACGACTCGTTGGGATGCCTCCAATTTTAAAACCAAAGCCATGTTAGAGCTGCACTATAATCATTTAATCTTTTTATGGCATATAACCACCATGCACACAAACATATGTAAGCGTGTGCATGGAGACAGAGTGCAAGCTACGAGATAATCCTCACTCATATACCGTGTGAGCAGGTTTACGTCCCTATAGTCAACACAAATACACACAGGTATGTGTACAAGTATACAAGTACCCCTTGTAAAGTTTGTGCTGTAACTCAGAGGTAGACAGAGAGCAGAGGACGTTTTTTATAGAGTTCCAAACCTCACAACCTGTGGGCTGTTATTGGCCGAAGGCTCCACACCGATGCCCAAGGCTGAAGCCCAGAAATGTCCCCAACACAGCAAAACATGATAAAATAAGAGAACACAGGCAGAGGGCAGGGCCCGTTCAGGCAGCAAACACTGCCACACGCTTCTGGTGGGTTATAAATTGATAAGATGATTTAGAGAGGGAGTATTTTTAGTCTATTCATTTTCGTTCTGACTGTGGGTCATTCAGACTTTGAACTCCACATCTCTGTTGTAGAGATTTGAGACTCTGACCAAGGTTTAAAGGATGGGATTTTCTTTTAAGTTTGTGCAAAATGAAAATGCAAAACCGAGGCGCAACTGTAAAATAGACCTTTTGGGAACGAAATTCTGTTCCTGGACTGAATCCTAACACACACACACACGGAGCACATTGTAACATATAAAAACATATAATGCATATTTTCTGAAAAGTATGAATTATATCAGCAATACCACCATGTTTCCACAACTATCTGTTTCATCTCTCCTCAAAGGCTAAAATAGAACTGAAATGCTCTGCTTCTATCTCAGCTATCATGAAAAAACCTCCAAAACATGTACCTGTCGAAGCTCACGACAGCGATTCTCAACTTGCAACCCTGGGGCCCAAATCTGGCCCCCAATATGGGGTGCTGGGTGGCCCTCTGACCATTTTCTAATCCACAATGAAAGTAAATTAATTCACCCAGCTTTTCCCCCGGAAGGAGGGACTGATATGCCAGTTTTTGTGATTGTGTTTGTGAGAAGGCAGATCTTTGCACGATGGCCTTTCAGGCTGCGCACAGTACGGCGGGATCAGATGGCGAGCTCTGCAGGCGAAGAGGAAGTTCCGCACAAATGAGGATATTTCTGATCCCATAAATGTGTATTTTATATTAAATATGCCTAAATATGCTATTCATTCTGTCCGGTAGGTTGTATGAACTCTTTCAAATGTAACCAAAGCATTTAAAACTATAATGCAGTTGCAGTTTTTAAAATCCAGTTAAACAGGCATCCCCACTGCTGCCTTTCTATGTGGGCCTTGAGCGGTCATGAAAAATAATTAAATAGAATTTCAATTTTGAAAGTTTGACATTACCTTAAAATATTTATGAACTTTAAGAAGTACTCAGAATTAATAAAACAAAGCCCCGGGATTTAAGTTACCTGTTATTCTTCATTTATCTGACCTAGTTTAACAGGTTTTACACCATATTTGGGGGCCTGTCACATTAACACCAGGACGTATCTTGTATCTTGTCATTGGTCGGATTAGTCTTTTGTGTTGATCAGAGTTGTGGTTAAAGATTCCGGTGGGCTGCAGATGATTTTCAGATTTCAAACTGGACCATGGGGATTCTTAAGTTTGGGAATGTCTGCAGTAAATTATTTGATTTGTCTGTTTAAGTTAAATTGGTTAATAAGTTAAGTTATTCAGTAATTTAATTTCTGAGGTTTAATATTATTATTTGTTTATTAACTGGCCTCTTGTCATTTTGCAAAGGTGGCCCCTGGGCAAAGTAAGCTGAGTATCCCTGACTTAGGAAAATGACAACTGTAAATTTAAAAAGGACCATCGCCCAAGGGTTGATTTTTTCCAGCCATAGAGGACACAGTGTCAATTCAGGCCACTACTGCTGCTTAGATGGAAATTATTAAAGGTGGTGAGCTTTTCAAAGGTTCAAAGGTTTCAGATGTCTCCGGTAACGAAATGATTTTGAGTCTGATGAAAGCTAAAATTGAATGCTGCTACAAACACATACACACAGAGAGCACACACTCTCAGACACTCACACCTCATTCCCAGAAACATATCTCCTGTCACACACACCTCGCTCGCTCTCAAACCCGCCGTGATGGAGATTAATAGCAGCATTTAGAGCCTGCTGAGCTCCACCTGTCAAGGCTGGGGCCCCCAGGGCAGCTCCGGTCTGTGCCTAGGAACGAGAGACTGTCCCGAGGCAAGATCCATCACGGACGACGGCGACACGCCGGATCTCTGGAGCCAGCCTCCACAGCTGGACCACCGACACGGGGCCATCCGTCCAGGATGACAGGCACACAGAGTGAATCCAACTGGAGCAGACTCGATAGCTGCTGGATGGAGCAGTGTGGGCACCCAGAGGACGTTTGATGGCTGCACGGCTATCAGGAGGCTGAGACGTCTGTGTGTGTCAGTGCGTGTGTGTGTGTGTGTGCACTTTTATACAAGTGTATGCCACTGTGAGCACAAACACACATTTACACAGTTTAATACTGTATGTGTGATTAATAAAGGCAGATGAAGGGATGATGGATACTCTTTCTAGGTTTAGGTACCTAATGTGATGTTTATCCAGTGTGTACGTCCCTGTTCTCACATTTTGCACTGTCTATTATGTTTAAAACTGCAGAAATAAAGTCTGTCAGTGATGTTTTAAGTGCCACAGACATTTTCAGCTGTCTAGTTCAACCACATTAGGTGTGCAAAGAAACACAGTTTTGTAACTTGTAACTTAATTTTAATGATTTAACTGAGATCCCAAAGTTCTCAAAAAATATCAGGATATCAGGCTCAACTTTGGGGAAAATCTTCATAAAATGATGCACAAGCATATCTAGACTATATTTATAGATTTTAAATATTTAATAAAAAAAAATATATGTAATGGTGTAGTCAAAAAGGCGTGAATGTTGGGTTTGAATTTCTCCTTCTAGTCCGTTTTCACAATGGCAGCTTGGTCAGTGTCCCTGTGCTTCAGACTATGATGCTGTACTGTATGTACCCTTATTGCATCATTTATGGAGGTGCCCCTCTCATGTTATGTTTTGATGCACCAGCAAAGTCAGGCGACATAGTATAAAGAGCGAGGAGGTGGGATGGACGGGTGCGTCACACAGAGACAGGACTTTCCCCCAGGAAAATGGTGTTCGTGTCCTGTGCGAAACCAAAAGTCACAGTTGACTTCTTCTTTTTATGTTATGTAACATATGTAATGCATCAAAATGCATCGCAATGGACCACAACACATAGCACTGCATTGTAATGCAATGTAACACACTGCAACGTAATGCAACACAATGTATATGAACTAACAACAAAAGAAGGGGAGGGAATTGAATGAACCTATATAATGAGTTGAAATTACAACTCAGAGCTGAATGAAAAAGGTTCCTACACCATCAGAAGCTTCATGGGCATCAGGCCTTCAGGACCTCTTATCTACTACTCACTAACATATGTATGCTCACTTTTCAGATGGACCATAAAACCAGACCAGAACAATGTGGAAAGAGTACAACATTAAACCCAATACTATTTTAGTGCCATTACTACCATCAAAAAGTCAAAAAACCCAACTAATGTAATGATTAGCATGCTAACACGTGCTAATTAGCACAAAGCACAAAGTATAGCTGAGGCTGGGGTGAATGTCGTTAGTTTTGCAGGTTATTTGGACATAAATCGCCAGAGTGATTACAGTTAATCCTGAACATTTGCTCCAAATTTGGCAGTTCATCCTACAGTGATTGAAGCATTTAACTGAGAATCACAAATGTGAACCTCATGGTGGCCCCTTAAGGAGAAATCAATAGGATTCATCCTCTGGAGACCACGAATGTTGACTGATCTGGACAATCTGGACCAAAGCAGCAAACTTTCTGACTGACCAACATGGCCATCCATTTTAGCCACACTACGCACAAGCCTAAAAACAAACATGTAGAAACAAAAAATGAAAAATTAAAATGTGATACACCAGGTAGAACCAAACATGTACTGCAGTTTTTGGAACAATGGTGTTTCTTGGTGTTTAAAGTCTACCTCCATGTCATGCTCTGCAGGAAGTGATAAATTGTGTCTGATATGTCCTGTATGTTTTTAGCAAAATAAGTTCAAAATACGCAAATAGTCCCCATTTTCTCCACCCCAAATTGGAGGGGCTATATAATTGCACATTCTGAGTATCAGGTAAAATAATACTGACTGCAATACTCACTATAATTACTACATTAAAAGGTCTCATGATTTAAAATCACATCAACATATTTTTTAAAAACAGAAGGAGCCTGTAATTGTCAGGATTTTACAGCTCTTACTGCGAAAACGTTGGTGTGCTTTACATGACAGAGAAAACCAACTGATATCGTCATTTGAATAAGTTATGAGTCTAAAAATAATTTCAAATAGTGTTCAAATTTTTTTTTTGGTTGCTTTGTTAAGAAGAGTCTCCAGGAGTTGGGTGCTTGCAGCACATTGACGGCTGAGGTTTGACAGCTGCCGTGACCTGTCAGTCACTTCTATTACAGTATCAACAACAGCACGCCCACAGAGCGCTGCTGGATGCTGACTGTTTGCCAGCCTCAGTGCAGAGGCAGAACAATGGCTCTTATTTCCTTACCCAGCACTCCTCCATCGCACGCCACAAATAGAGCGTTGTTACATCTTTTAATATTTTCATGAAGGGACGAGAGCTTTGACCTTTGTTTCTCCCCAAAACTAGTTACTTGTGATCTTGTGGAAATGTGTGGATAATATAATAAAATATCTCTTTAATTGTAAATTAAATCCAAAATGTGAATGAAGTGATGGAGTTCAAGTTCACATCTTCATTCCCCATCATGACAAATTTTTGTTCGGAGGGAAGAGTTTTCTCGTCACTGATTTGCAATAAGTGCAAATGGTTTGTGACCAACTATTAAGATTATTATTCAAATCAAAAACTAAATGGCTTTCCAACACAGTAAAAAATGTTGGTTTCAGTCTGTGAAATAAAGAAGGATGAACGCAGAGAGAAACCTTCTGCAACAGAGTCCACTCGAGGCAATTGATCGTAATCTCACAGGCTAGTTTGAGGAAGTATCAGTTATGTTATACTATCACTGTCGGTGTCATTAATGCATCATATTTCTGCATGTTCTGCAGTCTGACAAACACCAAAACCAAATTCAGAGCAGAAACATCAAGGCATCCTGTCTTGTTTGCATTTCTTACAATACAATTGTCCCGGTGGCCTGGTTGCTCAGTTGGTAGAAAGTTTGCCCCGTGTTATGAGGCTTTGAGTCCTCTACAGCAGCCGTGGGTTTGACTCCCGCCTACAGCCCTTTGCTGCATGTCATCCCCCCCGCCCCCTCTTTCCTGTCATATCTCCAGCTGTTCTATGAAATCGGCCCCTCCAGGAAGTTGCAAAGTTGTGCTCGCAACAATTCACGCAAACTCAGCCAATCCCCGTGAATTATGTGCAACCTTGCAATTTTTGTGAGTTCTACCAATCATAGCAAGTCCTCCGTGCAAACGCCATACAACCAAAAAACAGCCTGTGAAATCCTGGAGAGAGTGTATGAATTAAAGGCATAAAAGACCCCAAAATATACACAAATATATATAAATATACAGTATATACACGGTGTCTGAACACAGATAAAATTACAACCCCAACTATCTAAGCATGTTATCAATGGTCAGACAATGAGCATTACAATTATAATGTGAAATCTCTGCTCCATACAGCAGGATTAAGAAATCCTGATGGTATGATTTTCAATACTAAATCCTAAATACACACGCTCCTCCTCTATTAGACTGACAGGGAGATGCTGTATTGTAGTACATAGCACACACCACCAGGGGTCAGTCTCTGTGCTGCAGTTAGAGGATGACATTTTTCGGGAATTCCCGTGGGTCACGTGATTCCCGCGGGAATCCCACGGGATGGGAGTCATTTTTTAATTAATCCCGTGATCGGGACAGGACGGGAAAAAAAGCAACGGGAGCGGGCAGGAGCGGGAACGACATTAATAGATGATCATTTTCAGCCAGATGAACAGATGCGTCCATTTTTGTAGTCATCTTTCAGTGAGAGCCAACACTCTTTTGACCGCGCTAGCAACACAAAAGAACTACAACAGTTAAAAATAATGATCCGTCGGTGAAGCTTAGAGATCTTGTTGGGAAGTCGGATGTACTGAAGAGTTTTATGAGAGTGGAACGTGACGGATAAAACACCGTATTCGCCGTATTCAAACGGGAGCGGGACAGGAGTGGGAGTAATTTTGAGTGGGAGCGGGATGGGAGTGGGAGTCATTCTACGGGAGTGGGACAGGACAGGATTAATTTTTTTACTCCGGCCCGGGATTGGGACGGGACAGGATTTTTTCTCTGGGAGTGGGACGGGACAGGAGTGAAAATC
>JAJHUR010115982.1:0-12553 GCA_027495735.1 Lutjanus campechanus | reverse complement strand
TGTTAACTACTATGTTAACTTGAGTCACAGAATTCTGTAAAACTGTGTGAAGCAGATCTGTCTGAGAGGATCTGTGGACAGATCTGAGACAAACAGGGCTGGATGGGTTAGTCAGGTATAAGTGAGCTTGTCAGGTGATCAGAGGTGTGGTTGAGGCGTGACCCTGCTAACAAAAAAAACAAAACAACAACAACTAAAATATGAAGTTTTTTGTCCATTTGAACAGCCAGCACAGACATAATGGGGAACACAAATCGCCAGTGCCACGTTGAGATTACAAATAAATCCTCCAAGTACATCCTCACCAACCCCAGGTAACTGCATTTTCCCTCTATTTTAGAAACATTTTTCCATAAATACACACAATTTATTCACAAGCTGTCCACATTTTTCTTGTGTTTATAGAAAGTACATTGACAGTGGTTCCTGTGTCAAATCTTTGCCTCCGACTATCAACCCGTCTGAAACTGGGGATGCACTGTTCAAAAAGACTCCCTACACTGCTCGAGGATCTGTTGGCATCTTCACTTATGAGCTCCTCAACAGATCTACAATGAAGGTCACTGAGAAAATAGCTGTCACATTCTCTGTGCCCTATGATTACAACCTGTACGACAACTGGTACGCAGTGGGAATCTTTGACAGGAGCGATGAGTGTTATGATCTTTATAATCAGATCAACGACGACAAACCTGGCCCGTATGTCAAAAGCAAAGCAAGTTGCCCCCGTCTGATTTACATAAAAGATAGAGTTGAGGTCGTGGCATCAATGACAGACACTAGTGAAGCTGTCATGAAGGTGGAAGTGAGCGACGAATGCAATAAGAGAATTGAGGAGTGATAAGATGTAGATTCTCCTGCAGGTACCTAATGACAAACCTGTGCATTAATGACAATTCTCAGCTTTGTTTTCTAAAAATAAATTAATAATAATGTAGTAAGTTCTGTGCTGATGGATAATTCATCACCCATTCTTGAGAACTGGGACAAATCATATCCTACCATATATATACTACATATATACTACTATTATATACTGTAATACCTAATAGGTGTCTCAGCCATAACATGTAAACTCTGTAGCTCTTCTAAATCAAAGTTAAATAAGAATTATTAAATGTGTAAATGTGTATTTTGATTCATATTAAGAAGACTCTAAATATAAAATGGGTTCTCACTGTGACTATGCTGTGAAATGAAAAACTGTAATATTTTAATGAAAAACTAATATTTTGTCAACTCCATCAGATTTTCCATCTGATGAAGTTGATGTCTACATTTTATAAAAAAAATGTGACTGCTCACTAAAAGACAAAAGTCAACCCTGTAAGATGTCGACTCTACATTTAATTAGACAAAACATACCAGGAAGTAACAAAGATTAATCAAGAGTTTGAACTTTTAAAACAAAATTTAATATTTCTTTGCTGCTGTGTGATAGAAACTCATATGTTACAAAGTACAAGATGATAAAAAATATGACTAATGATGATACTTACATTGTGATGAACATTGTCTTATAGAATGTGTCAAAAATTCAAGAAGTCTGCAGTATCAGTCCTCTTGTGAAAGTGGTGTTATTCTCACTTTGTAATATTTCTGGGATGAGTAAGTTCCATTATAGAGTCAAACATAACAAGACGTCTAAGTGTCAAAAAAAAAAATTACAAAGATTTCACACATTTTGCTGCTAAAAGATGTTTAAAATAATAAATCATCAACATAACCTGAGACTTCATGTGCTTTTGTCTATTCTGTTTCCTATTATATATCTGTCCTCCATATTTCTTGAGTAAGTGGTTCTGAAATCATTTCACCAGATTCAAGGGGCAGGAGGCATCTGTGCCTGATATCACACTCAGTAGAAAAGAGGACTACAGGACAACATTAGCACTTTTGGGTTGTTGAATGGTGGTCAATATAGTGACTGCAAAAAGTAAATGTTTTAAAATATAACAAACATTTATCACCACTCCACATGATCAAACAGCTTCTCTGCATCAAGAGAATCAGTTACTGAAACGTTGCTCCATCATTTGTTTCACAGTTTATATGGAAGAGAAGAGCATCCACAGGATTTGCTGCAATTTGATCTCAAAAAATTACAGGAAAATGTCTGTGACCTGTAGATGTTTCTAGAGTTCTAATATTGTTACACTGAATGCAATTGATACAAAGGCTGAATATATGCTATATACCATTTTAAAATGTTCAGGGGCCTGATTAACCCTTAGAAAGGGCTGCATCCAGCCCCTGTGTCATAGTTTGCTCTGAACTAAGGTGAAGACATCACCTTCAGCCTGGTCTGGTCTCTTGGTCTCTTGGTCTTTCTGGTTTGCATCATGATTCTGGGCTGCTGTGTTCTGTTCCCATGTCAAAGTCCTCATCTTCCTTATCAAAATACTGTCTGGAATCAGTGTCTGTCTCTGTGGCGCTGTCCTCATTAGGTTCTACAACCTCAATATCACCAAAAACTCCTTTGATTACTTGAAGAACTTCTTTTGCATGTTGTAATCTGATTACTGGAAGGTTGTTAACAATGTGAGTCATGTCAAATATGCATCTGCTGTGTTTTACTACCGCCTCATTAAGTTCAGTCACTAAATCCAGTGCAGGCTGTCTTGCTGCTGTAGACGTGCAGCGTCTTTAACTGAACAGCTCATGAACTCCTCTAACATGTCCAAGACAAAAGTTTCCTCACCATGTCTTACCTCTCCACATTTTATATGAGTGCTTATATCTTGTTTGTATAACCCATTTTTATGAGTAGGCTCTCTGCAAACACCAGATGCACTAGAGCTTTTCTGAAGCAACTCTTTTTGCCTGTGTTAATAATAATAATAATAATAATAATAATAATAATAATAATGTTTATTTGAATAGCACCTTCTTTAACAAAGTTAAAGACATAATGGAGAAACAAAACCACAAAATAATGATGTTCTGTATCTTTAAACTTTTAATAATGTTTTGGTTTCACACAGGATATGAACCCTGGTCTCCTGGGTGGAAGTCTGGTGACTCCATACACAAACTTTCCTGCTCATACTACGTTGAAAGCCTGGCTCATCTCATACAGATGCTATAGGGTACCTTGTCTGTATGAGTCACCGGGGGGTTTGACAAAATGCCGGCTTTTGACGAATGAGGAATGAGAACAGACTGGATGTTTGAGCTTCACTGTCTGGGATTACTGTGCTGCAGGATCACTGGAAAAAACCAACACTGCTTTGATTTTCATGAAACTTGGTGGATGGTGTTGCGTGGGCTGAGGAAAGTCGGTCGAAAGTTGCAGAGTTTTGGAGATATGAGCTACAGAGATGTCTGCCTTCTCTCCAATATAAAAACAATCAGCTTGTAGTGTTCAACACAAAAAAAACAAAAAATAAAAATAAAAAACACACATTTGAGAAACTCAAAACCAGTGTCTCTTTCCAAAAATCCAGACCCGGTTACTCAAGATAATCCACACACACCTTGTTGTGAGCAGTTTCATGCAGGGACTACTTTCTTTCAGCAGCAGCACCCACTGGAACTACTTTAGAATCTATGAGAACTACTCTCTTTTTTGGAAAAAGACACTGTTTGCTTATTCAACTATTTTTTTTAACTGCTTTGAGCACAACAAGCTGAGTACCATTTATTCCCATTGTATTGGAGAGAAGGCAGACATCTCTACACTGAACTGTCTCTTTTAATATTCACTTATCTTAAGATTCTACACAAAATATTCTATTCATTACATATACTATACTATACTGTTTTAAAGGAGGGAGGATTGTAGTGGGAGCACTGAGCTGTCAGGTTTGATTGTGTGGCAATGACAAATGCTTTGCATGTCTCACGGGTCAGGTAGGAGAGCCACCTAACCCCTTTTGCTTAGGGCCCCGGGGAGGCCACCCTTCAGGTCCCTGCAGGCTCCTGAGGTGGAGTCGTGTTCATCAGCACGTACACCATGTTCCCGCAGGGCTTAAATTGACACATATACTGTACATGCTGCAGCCATCACAGAGCAACAACTGACGTCACTGACTGGTATGGATTAAATGTATGTGTGCATTTGCATACGACACATACAGGGTTTTGTGTGTGTGTGTGTGTGTGTGTGTGTGTGTGTGTGTGTGTGTGTGTGTGTGTGTGTGGAGGAACAGGTTTTGGCCTCCATCACCTGTATAAAAAGGGAACCTTTGAGTGACAGTCAGAGCTTCCAGCTGTTCCTCAGAGGAGTTTATCCCACGTGAGAACAGTCAGGTAGGTCTGAGGATCTGATTCTGTCCCATGATCACGACATTATGGATTTTACAGGAAAATACAAGTAAGCTGGTGTTCTGATTGTGCTGCTGCTCATAGTTTGGATAGTAGTGCTTATATTTCTCCAGGATTTGAAATATCATTATTATATGTAATATTTTAGATTAGTTGTTGAACATTAGAGCTGCAACAATTAATCAAATAACTGATAATGAATCGATTATTAAATTACTTGCCAACTATTTCCACAATTGATTAATTGGTTTGAGTCTCTTTTTTCTTAATTTTAAGTCAGAATTCTCTGATTCTGGCTTCTTAAATTTGAATAGTCTCTGGTTCCTGGTGTTATCTGATGACAGGATAAATTAAGTGATTAAACAAGAAAATGACAATTATTAGTATTGTGTTAAATTTGATTTTATGGGTCTATAATTGCTGAATAATATTCTAGAACATTTCTTGGCTAGAACTATGTAATTTTGTACAAATGAGAGGGAAAATAGGAATTAAAAAGAAAAGTCAGTATTCATCCTTCACTACTTAGTTATGCAAACTTTATTCACCATATTTCTTGAAATTATATGCCTGTTTTTTTGTTTGTTTGTTTGTTTTTTATGCACTTAATGAACTCAAATCAGAAGTGTTTTGTGCTCTGTGTGTCTGAACAGGTCTTTCTGTTGCACAGACATCATGGCTTATGTGGCGGTTGAGACTGGTGCCAGGTTTATCGCAGCAGATGGAACAATCCTTGGTCTGATTCCAACAGATCCCCAGTGTGTTAAGATTACAAATGAGTGTCATAACTACACTCTCTGTAACCCCAGGTAATTTTGTGTCTTCTGTTGCAGTGTAGGGATCTACTTTTGAAGAATGACAAACCGTCATGACTCAGTCCACAACAAACCTTATTAATAAATCTTAATAAGACTTAATTTGTGCTCATGTGGAAATGACTGAAATGATGAATTATTAAATGAATTGCCAACTATTTTCATCATCAGTTAACCAGTTTGAGACAAGACAGAAACACTGATCAGTATTTTCTGACATTTCATGGACCAAACAATTAATTGATAAGTGGAAAAATGATTGCCAGATTGATCACAAGTTGAAAAATCAGTCCACACGTGTGAAAACAGGTGGAGCACACGGACCTGTTTTCACATGTTTGGACCTATTTTTTAAATTGACAAAATTATGACAGGATTAATTAACTGATTATCATTAATCAACAATTTATGGACCAAACAACTTATTGATTAGTGGAAAATTTATTGCCAGATCACAATTTTCCACCATTTTCTAACAACTGATCGATTAATAGTGAATAAAGTGGACAAATTGATCAGCAGTAAATTATTTGCAGCCCTAATCTTGATCCATGTTATTGCATGTCCTCTCATCAGGAAAATAATATTGAACATTTCAGACTACTTGATTATAAGAATATAATTAACATACTTCTAAATGTCTTCTATTGTCTTTTAATTTATTTGGGGACTCCCGTCACCAACCTGTGGGTCCCTACCCAGTGTTTGGAAATGACTGTTCTATTGCAATAAGTTGTCCTCAGATCATCAAGGTTTTTTCCTGTTGCCCCTATCAAACAGTGTCTACACTACAAGCGGAAGCGGATCTGCACCAGCCACTATTGCCCCCGGTACATCTGACACCGCGCTCTTCACCAACACTACAGAATCAGCTCGAGGAGCTGTTGGCGTCTTCACTTACGACCTCCACAACAAATCGACAAAGAGGTGCACCAAGAAAATCGCTGTCATGTTCTCTGTGCCCTATGATTTCAACCTGAGCTCCAACTGGTACGCAGTGGGAGTCTTTGACAAGTGCACAAAGTGTGATTATGATCTTTATTGTAAGATGTACAATGAGACAGAGAGAACATTCATCAGATGTAAAGCAAATGTTCCCAGTCTCACTTACAGTAGTGATGAAGTTACCATCAGGGCGACTATGTCGGACTCCTATCAACCTGTCATGACCGTACATGTGAGTTAGGGATTTTTAAACAACTTTTAAAGTAAAAGAAAAGTTACTTGAATATACTGTCTTGGGGCTGTGAGAGTCAATGTGGGCCATTCTACCAATTTGGTGCAAGCTGCTGTTCCACAACCAAAAAACTAATTTAAAAAGTGTGTAAGTGTGCAAATCTTAGACACACACCAAGATCTACTGAAAACCCAATTTAAAGTTCAAAATTAGCCTGTATCTCCTGGACATAAACCAGCTCAATTTAAGACCAATTTGAGACTATTTTCTCATACTTACTAATTTGAGCTCAACTGAAGATCTTACATTTGTCTTAAATAATCAGCTCTTGAGATAACAGTGAGATCTAACAGAAAACTGGATTGCCTTAATATTAGATTTAAATTTAAGTCTTGTTTGCTCCATACGGTCCTCAAGGAGAAACCTCTGAGAGACACCTCAGCAAAAGATCTCCTGCTTCTCTTTTGCTCATTTTTTTTCTTCCAAGAAGGAGGTTTAGGAGAAACGACTGAGACTTTATTGAGCTCAAAATAAGAATCTTATTACAATCACTCAAAAATGCACACCTTGGATGTTATGAAATTCACATGCAAAGAATGTTCTCTGGAAAAAAGGCACTTTTATTTTAAGATGTTTAACCCTCTGACTTTGAACCAGTTCTGTAGAATGGTCCATATAGTCAGGGCTCGAAAACACTGTCTTCTGTTTAGTTTTTTATTGTGTTATGACTGGGGTGTTTATAATCATTTTAGTCATTTTAATATGTTTTTTTCCATTGAGTGTTAAATATTGCATGGTTTTTGTATGGCTCTGCTGTATTATTCTTCTTCTATGTTGTAAAAACTGTGGTAAGAGAGCACAGGAGGATCCTCCAAGTTTAAATGAAAAAAAAAAAGAGTATGTATCATTAGTCTTGTCTAAATGTATCACAAATTGTAACCAGATTTCAAGTAAATCAGCATAAGACAAATGCTAATAAAGGCGTGTTTCCACCCACTACTGTTATGCAGTCAGTAGGAGTTGGTTCATTAAGATAAGCAGAGGTGGCTCCAGTTCTCCAGCTGGAAAACTACCACACCATTACAGAGGAGGAGGGTGCAATAAACAAGCCAGGTCTCATTCCCAACTTGTCGCATATTGATGATTTGTCACCGCCCATCAACAGCTGACAGAGACACAGCAGGCTTTTCAAGTCCCTAAAACTCCTCTGCAGCAGTTGTCACCAAATCCTCTCCGGTTTGTCCTGAAAATGAGGTGCTAGACTACAGTCACAGATAACAGGAACACGCTAAAACACCAGTCACCTGTGTGGTGTATCAAATTACTGATATGTTAAATATGTAGGAGTATAATTGATGTGTTTTCACCTGCCTTGGCTATCAATGATAATGGATTGTTGTTGTAATTCAGTCTATTTTAAAAGATGATCATGAAGAAGAAGGTATACTTCATTAATCTCTTGGGGGAAATTCATATTTTCACTCTGTTATTTTATTTTACTGGAGAAATTTGTGGTAAAATATCTAAACATGACCTCAAAAATCAACAAACTAAACTGATTTAATACAGCATCTATGGCTCCAATTTGCTATCCGGACTGCAGTATTCATTTTTTATGTGCAGTTGTTAACATATTGCTCCCTTAAAAGTAAAGGAACCTGTCAGTGGTGAGACAGTTTGGTGCATTTGCAACTCACTGTGATGCTCAGCAGCCAAAAAATACTTTTTTTGTGAAAGAAGCAGCTGTAAAACTGTAGATACATTCAACAATAGATATGACACGACTGCCAGGAAATGAATTTGACCCTTTGTTCATTTAGAAAGCACAAGGTTACTGTACATGCTCTGTACAAGTCAAATACAACAAGTAGGAAAAAAAAACATAAAATGCCTTCATACTGCTTATCTGGCATAATCCAAGTCTCCTAAAGTCTTGACATGCTGTTTGCACGCCGCCACAACACACACGCATCCAGTTCAGACAGTGTGCACATGAATGTGGCTCCAAGCTAAGGATCTACAGTGAAGATTCAGGCTAAAAACATGGTGGAAATAACATTTCTTTAGTGAACTTGGATTACACCAGATGAGCAGTAATGGAGGCATTTTATATTTTTATTCTGTTGTTTTTTTTTTCCCCATTTGAAAACTGGTCTCCATTCACTTCCATGAAACTAAAAACTAAACCTTCGATCAGCATGAGGGTGTGTTGATGATTTTTCATTTTTGAGTGAACTGTCCCTTTAAGTCACCTACAAGCAGGATTTTGTGACATCATAACTAGCTCGGAAAGCGAGCGTGGCCCAGTATGCAGCGTACATGGATACAGTTTCACAGATTCTGGACTTTTAAGGAGGGAGAAAGTGTACGTGTCATTGTTCCAATTTGAGGTAACTTTTTCTGTGGAAAAAAAACCCCACTAGAAACAAACTGTTATTCCAAAAGGAGCATTTTCATATTTCTTAAAACATGGAGGGGACCTTTGCTCTAATTGATAATGCAATAAGTTATATGTGTGTGTGTGTGTGTGTGTGTGTGTGTGTGTGTGTGTGTGTGAGTTATCAATGGGGCTGGAGCTACTGTCCATGTCTCACATACTACTGGACCAATCAGTCAAACATTTTTTGTGCACAGTTGTGACTGTATAGTCGAGGACATCTTGGTGGCAGTGATTCAACATTTTTGAAAAACCTTGAAAAAATGATTTTATTGACTTCTCTGTTTTATACTGTTGACTCCTCACTCCTCTTGTCCTGCCCAGTAGAGGCCACATGTTTTGTCTCATCTTGAACCAGAGCATCTGTTGCTTAATTCCATTCCTGATATTTTATGATCCACTTAAGTTAGGCAGGATACAAGAGGGACAAATTCCTGTTTGTTCACATCCATCGCCATGTGCCATTTTATTATCTGTCTGTCAGCAAGATTATGGAAAAACTACTGGCTGATGGGTAATTCCATCGAGGCTGACGATGGAATAAAGTGAAAAAAGCCTGGCTTGAATTAACTGCAATTTACACTCAAGGCTTAAACTGTTCCACTATCACAATGTAGCCTGGTCGAGCTGGGCTTAAATAAGCTTGCATTGTGTGTGTGCATGGTGAACAGAAGCAGCTCAGAAGAGTTGACTGTCAAAAAGAGCATACTATGTCACAAAAAGAAGAGAAAATTAGAGTAATGTTCATATCAGTGGAGGAACACACCCTGCTGATTGAACTATATGAGTTTATAAGATGAAGAAATGTAAAATCTCACTTCCATGAAGCCATTCAGTCAGACAGTGACGACTTAAACTTGGCAGCTGCAGCGAAGATCAAGCTGCTGCTGCAAGCGATATTCATTCTACAGTTGATTCAAATAAATGTTGTACTTCTGCCTCAGCAGTTATTAAAACCACCAGATAAGTAAAGGTCAGTCTCCTCGCTGCACTTAGTGTTGTTTGAAATGTGACCAGTGTGTTTTGACTGCAGGTTTTACCTTAAGGTGTGCTTCTGTTCAGGGGTTCAAAATGTCCCGTTTTCATTCACAATGTTGATCCCTAGTGCGTAGCCCTCTACCTGCATGCCACAGTACAGCATCTTCATGTGTATATGCTAAAACATTTATCCCAGTAATGCCAGTATAGCAAAATCTGTGTCGTGGGCGAGTGTGACACTGTTGGCGTTGACGTCACCAGAATACCGGCTACCCTTATCTTCAAATTGCTTTAAGTTATCTGAAGTCCAAATTCTTCATTTTTGTTTTGTATCATCACCTTGTTATGTGACATAATTTACATACCTCAGTGCAGGTGAAGAAGGCGTGACAATGTGAATGAATAGGCCACATGGAAAAAGAACAAAAAAATCTGTCAGGGCTGTCAGCAGTGTGTGTTCAGAGCCTGCAGCCATTTTAAGAGTTAATTACAGGTGAGAAGGTAAACATGCTACTGAAGGAATGTTGAGTGTCTCTTTGCAACCCTATGAGATTACAAAGTATCACAGACAAAAAGTTCAAAATAAGATCCTGTCTTTGACTTGTATATTTTCACACTATTTGTGCAACTACCTGAATGAATGCGGCTCTTGATTTTGTACTGTGATAAGTTACAACCTATTTAGAGGTTAATTCATGGGGTATCCAGTAAAACTGAAAGTATGATGGTGTTACCCTGAGATCTTCTATTTGCTCAACATTTTTATTGTTATGATACTGTATGAATTCTACTCTTATTTAGATCGGTGTTTGCATGTAAATTGATGTATTTGCTGTTTATTACAGACTGTGAGTGTACTTATTTGAGGGAGGATATGCCTTCTAATGGGCTAAATACCCTCAGCCTGTGGGACTGATTGCCTGACAACTCAGCGGCTCAGGACAGGTCTCTGAGTGGCATCACCCAAGTAGGTGATGATTTTATTTGCTTGGAATGTTCTTTGTTTCTCTGCGTTAAATGATGAAAGTCTAAGGATCTACATGTTGTGTCTTTGCTGCCTTGTCAGCTTGCGGTGTGGTGCAGTGGTCTTGCGTCCATGAGGCTCACCTGCTCGTGTCGGCCTGAGCAGAGATTGGCACGGGTATGTGGTCACTGTGTGTCCTGACAGAAGCGACCACAGCTGTAACAGCACACAGCTGGACCGTCAGCTCCTTCTTGAAGGCCTCGTGGGTCATGAGACTGGCTTGTTGTCCTGCAGCCGAGGTACCAGGCTCTTCACCACTGTAAGACAAATAAATCTATCACTACATCTGCACATACCTATTCTACACACTCTGTCTGAGCAAAGCTTACAGAGCAATAGCTTGCTCAACCCCCAAAAGGCAAAACAGTGTTCTGCGTTCATGCAATTACCTACTTACCTGAGAACAACAGTCCCTTTCTGTACACTGTTTGCTTTGCACTTGGCATTCCCTCAGAGCTCAGCCTGGGGGAATGCCAGTAGTAAAATGGGACTAATAGCTAATCTCTGCCAAATGAAACAGAGATAACTCGCAGCCTCACACACACACACACACACACACACACAGAGTCAACCTTTGGGTTCTGTTTGCACAGTGCAGTATAAACACTGCTTGTTGGCATTGCCAGTCCTGCTTATAAAAACCAAGTGGTGCCATTGTGTGTGTGTGTGAGTGCACCACTAACGTACTTCCAGCCCGCCCTGATCAAATAGTCCGGGTCAATAAAAATTTATTTCCTGTATTGTTACTGTTAAAGTGCTTCATTAAATGTGGGGTATAGAGCTATACAGAGGTTAACCTGATGAGTGACCTTAAATAACAATTATGCATAAAAGAAAGGTTAAAAAAAATCAAACAGAGCAAGGATTATATGTGAGTTCACATGGCTGCTCCACTCCTTGTGCAAGATGTTTTTTTTTATAACTGTCATTATCCATGGTTGTACAATGGGGTTGCAAGTCAAGTTTAACGTAAGCATGACACACCAGAACACATAATGACGGCGCTAAATCTATTTTCTAAAGAGAGGCTTACCTGGGGCACAATTACGTGCTCGGCAAATGTCATGAGCCGGCCGGTTACCAGATAATGGTGGTTCTGCCTGTGGCACAAACCTTTCCTCCATCTTTATTTAGTGTGTTGCTTGTTTAGCTGGTTGGCCGCTTGTGTGTTTGTTACAGTTTAAACACCACAGCAGACACCTAAAGGGAGCCAGATGTAGAGCAGTCTGTCAGTGAGGGCTTATCAAGTTTGCCCACATCAGTCGAGTCAGACTGGGGCATCACCACAGGGAAGACCCACTGGTTATTTATTATTTATCACAATCAATAGTGTGCATCCTTGGCCGTGAATATCCACATCAGGTTATATTCTGGGCACTAGTTTAGAGTAGCGCTGCAAAATTAATCTAAATATTATTGAAAAAAAAAGTTATTAAAAGTTTTAGCTATCATTGAAGGACGTCACTGTGGTGTAGGGTCAAGTTTTGATGTTTCATCACAAAACAGAAAGTAGTTGTAACTTTGCACTTCATGATTGAATCTGTCCCAAACGTAACATGTTTAATAAGATAGTCAGCCTGTTTAGTCAGTGTTGTAAAATGGCTCCATCACGCCCCCTACAGTATTTCAATGACTCAGCCCCTGTGTCATGTTTCAACATCTACAGAAATCAGTAGGCACATATTTCATGTCTAGGCCTCCAAAAAAGCCTTGTGGAGCCACAGCCTAAGCCCAACAGGAAGTTGGCCATTATTGAATTTTGTGATCAATTTTTGTCACTTTCCACATGTTGTATTCTCTCCTAGAGACCTGATCAGATTGACTTCAAATTGGCGTGTGCCATCTAGACTAGTTTG
>JAJHUR010115981.1:0-16974 GCA_027495735.1 Lutjanus campechanus | reverse complement strand
ACAGCTGCTAATGGTAGCTACACAGACCAACTGCTAATGTTAGCTACACAGACCAACTGCTAATGTTAGCTACACAGACCAACTGCTAATGTTAGCTACACGTGCCAACTGCTAATGTTAGCTACACAGACCAACTGCTAATGTTAGCTACACAGACCAACTGCTAATGTTAGCTACACGTGCCAACTGCTAATGTTAGCTACACAGACCAACTGCTAATGTTAGCTACACAGACCAACTGCTAATGTTAGCTACACATGCCAACTTCTTACATTACCCACACAGACCAGCTGCTAATATTAGTTACACAGAACAACCGCTAACATTAGCCACACATGCCAACTGCCAATGTTAGTTACACAGAACAACCGCTAATGTTAGCTACACATGCCAACTGCTAACTTTAGCTACACTGAACAATTGCTAATGTTAGCTATACAGAAATCCAGTTAACTAGCTGGCCTGTTTAATGCTAGGTTACTAGCCTGCTACTACAACTGAAACATATTTTGGGACTGTAGGTGGTGATGCTGTCAACTGGGATGTTATGTGGGTGAAAACAGAGGTTCAGTGTTAATACCATAACCATACCAATACCATAATTATTTAACAATTTAAATGCATAATTACCATTATTAATCTAAACATGCATTTACGTGTAACTGAGAAAGGAATAACTGGACAAACAATGAATAAACCTACCAACGAACAGGCTAAAAGGCTAAACAATTTCACCATATTTGGTACTGAGGTAATCCAAAAGTGATGGAAAGTAATTAAGTTACATTAGTTTAATACTGTGATACTTCGATTAGGTAATTAACAGGTGATTAGTAATTGTAGTTTAATACATTTTTAAAGTAGCCCTCCCAACCCCAGCTAACGTGCCTAAGATAGTGAATATTATACATCAGCATGTTAGCATGCTGACGTTAGCATTTAGCTCAAAGCACAGCTGAGAACAGCTTCACAGAGCTGCTCATGTGGCTGCAGACTTTTTGTCTTTTAATAAATTTAATAGCTGACTAATCCCGTTGTCCATAATGAACACAGAGACAGCGCCACAGACACAATGGATTTGTTGTATTTTGTTGGTTCATATACAGCAACACCCTTCACTCTTTGTTGTGTTTTGTTCACGCTGTGAAGTTCACCCATAAAACAGACTCATGAAATCACAGCGTTATAAAATCCTGCAGAAGTCCGTTGTCTTTGAACGTGTTTTTAATTCGCTCAGTAAAACGATCAAACGAGTTTCCACACACACATCAACAACCGCCCGACTGGAGTGAGTCAAAGAAACTAATTAAAAATATGACTTGCCAAAACAGAAAAGCAAATATTATTACCAAATACCAAAGTGATAGGTGAGGCTCTGTGACAACATGTGTTTTATATTTGTTTGTGTGAAACAGAGAGTTATCTGGATCATCTGCGTTTGGTGCCGTGCAGTCGGTTTTATGGTCTGCAGGAGTCTGCGCTGGAAGTAAAGACTGTGAGAACTCTTCACGAACCGAAGCACCTGAACGCAGCACGACAAGAAAAAAAAACAGCTGCCGTAATCTGCCTGAAGATCATGTAACTACTCTGATACTCGCTGGGTCAAACGGCTGCACCGGGATTTTATCTGACATTAATGTCTGAACACCCTGAGGCACTTTGAGCCAACTCAACGTCGGTCATATAGGAACATTACAGAATAATTTCCACCAGTTATCAAGATAAAATGCTTTCCAACATGCTGGAAAACCGTAATGATTATTTGTTTTTTGTTTTTTTTTAAATGAACTGCCTCTAATTTATGCTTCAGTTATCTTCTCACATCTGGTCAGCAGGAGTTCTAACATCTGTCCAACGTTCTCAGAAATCCTCTCACTCAGACAGGTGCTTCAGGGTCTGCAGGGCTCTGTTCAATATCATCCAGTTACACATACGAACATATACTTTATGTAAACTCTCGGCTCTTTCTGGTGATATCACGAAACACATTTTTGGCCATAACTCAAGATTTCATACACTAATTATGACAAAATTACACAAAAATATCTAAATAATAACAATGATGCGGTGATTACATTTCATATACAAAAGTTCAAAGGTTCAAAGTGAAGACAGCATGTTTCTCACTAGAATTTACTTTTTTTTATTTCATTTTTTTATACAACCAGCCGGTCCTGAATGCACCACAAACCAGCTAGCCATTGGGAAGCCATATACTCCAGGGACCCTGGCTGGAGTGGAAGCATATATAGTCCTCTTGTTAATTTAATGTTAACGTTAATCTTGATTATTTGACGGTTCATGTCTTCAGGGCTTGACATTAGCACCTGCCCACCCGCCAAACGGTGGCAGATTTTGGCAGCGGCGTGTAACTCAGTCACTCTTACCAGCCACTTTTGGTGTGTGGCTGAGCGCTGGGCCAGAAAACGATTTCAATACGGGCAGTTTTGTGGCAATTTTCACTCCGCATGGATAGATCTAACAACCTCTCACACAGCAGAAATAACGCGACAACAATCTGCTCTCTCTCCCTGCCTGTCTGTGTCGCTGCTCCTCCACGCACACACACACTTTCTCATTATGATAAAGTGCCAAAAATGAACTCGCTTTATCTTCCAAAGCTGACAAATTGTTGACAAAACAGGAAGGATTGAGGTTAGCTAACTTGTATTGTTTTTTTTTTTGATGCAGGTAAAGCAAGTTTGCAAAGTTTACGTAATGTTATTCAAATTTAAGAAGCTCAAACGTTGTTGTCTGAAAATTGGTTGAACCGTTCAATTGATTATCAAAATGGTGTTCACGTGCACGTGCACACCGTCTGAACTGTGTGTGTGTGTTGTGACGGTGTGCAAACGGCATGTTGGGGCTTTAGGAGACTTGGATTATGCCGGACGAGCAGCATGGAGGCAGTTCCAGTTTCCAAATTCCAAAGTCCAGCAGTGTTTTGCAGACTAACAAAAAAAATTTGACCCTCAGTTGGCATGAGGATGAGTAGATAGTGACTCAATTTTCATTTCCGGGTGAAGGTTTGTGGGTAAAAATAAAACATTTTGGTCCAATAATCATTCAGGTTGTGAGAGAATAAAACCCTCTCAGTGTTACATGTGTGTGTGTGTGTGTGTGTGTGTGTTTGTGTGCACTTACAGTAGGAAGCATTTAAAACTTCAGAGGCCTTAAATTGCCACCTGGATCTTGTGGGTCATTAGCTGCCCTCTGAGGAGAAAGTGTAGGGTTAAGAGAGGAGGAGATCTGACTGTAATAAACTCGCTGCACGTCTGTTGACGCACGTTCGACTTAATGACATCCAATCAGTCACATCCTCGGGGCTCCATACACCAACGATTACAGGCCTGCTCGGCTGCAGCGGACGGTAATCGTTCACATCAGCTGAGTAAATGACTCTTTAAAAGCCACAGACAACCTGTCGTTTTCAAATGACACTTTTGTATATTATTAGAGGAAGTGGCTGTTTTTAAACTTCGTATCCAACCGTACGCCTCCTGCAGCCTCTCTCCTTTCTCGAGCAGTTTACCGTATCATTAGTGCATACACACCGGTTTCTGCTCATTTCCCCACTGTGTGGAAATAAACTTGCATAAAGCTTTTCTTGAGTTTAGTATTTCATCACATTTAGCCCCATTTTTGTTGCATTATTGTTGCCTGGCGGTGGTGTTATGATCTGATTTGGAAGCTTGAACTTGTTGGTGTGTTCAATGACACTCGGACATCTGAGACTTGAGAGTCAGTTTCTGGAAAACAGCATTTTTTAAATGCAGAAACTACCTAATTGAATCATGAAAACAACCATATTTGGTCTTAGTTAGGCTTTAGTCACATTCTAGTTTTGTTAATTTAGTCTGTCTTTTGTCAGCTAAAGTTAAAGGGAAAGTTCACCCAAAATATGCCAAGTTGACTAAAGAAATTTTATTCTCACCATGTTTTTATGAATCTTCACTGTAGATCTTTAGCTTGGAGCCACGTTCACGTTCACACTGTCTGAATTGCGTGTTTAGGAGACTTGGATTACACCAGATGAGCAGTATGGAGACATTTTATATTTTTTTCCAGTTGTTTTTTACATTTGAAAACTGGTCACCATTCACTTCCATTGTTTGTGAGATTCAGCAACACTTGTTTTCCTGTGAAACTCCAGCAGTGTGTTTTTTTTTTTACAACAAATGGCCAACAAGGTATTTATGTGATTTGTAAAATGTCTTTTGTTTTTTTAAGTCGGCACTTAGCGTCATTTTGTGTTTATTCATTTTCACGTCATGTGCCTCATAACTCATTCAGATATTTTGCACCATGTTTATTTAGGAATATTTAGTTCTCACGGCGTTAAGTGTGACGGCATGAAGGCGAGGCTGCAGCAGAGATGTGTCCGAGCTTCAAACAACCGACCTGTGTCTGTGCTGTTGTGAAGAGAGCTACAGTTTTTTGAAACAGTTTGTAGCCTATGCCAGGATAATGTGACCAATAAATAAATAAGGGAGGAAACATGACTTTGAGTTTTTTGTTTCTTAAGCAGTTTAATAAAGTCTGTAAATTGATTCTCACAGTGAAAACATCTCAAATGTCTGTTCCCAAGACGATAAATCAGTGTGAAGTATGTTCGGTATGACATGCAGAGATGTCAAAAGAGATTTTAAGATAATGGGCAAGACCGAACCAAACCAAACCACTGATGTGCTCTTTTAGCACATTAGAGGAAGTAATTAAGGAAGAGACAGTCACAGAGATTCAAACGCTCCCGTAAACATGAACCCAGAATAATTTATGCTCCTTGGAAAAACCGTCTGACACTTGGAGGTATCAAACCTCAAACCCTGCGTGTGTCGGTGCCCTGCTCCTTCCTCTGTGGCCGATGTGGCAGATGAGACAAACATCCGACTCTATTTTTTTTTTGAGAATCCTCCTCTGAGCTTGTTATTTGGCGCATGTGGTTTCCTTGAAGGAAGTGGTTGTCATTGTTGTTGAAAGTGGGTGTGAGTGCTGCATTTTTAAAAAGTGATTTATGAGACCTCTGGGTTCCTCTTTTGTCTTTACAGCTGCAGTTTCCTCACGACTGAGTGTCTCTCAGACACCACACTCTTAAAATGTCCTCCTTTGTACTTTTGTCCTTGAATGTCGAGGACTTGAACCTGCTGAACAAAGCAGCTGAGACAGTGAACGCATCGTACAACCTGCTGCTCCTCACAGTGCACCTCACCTTCATTTATCATATTTAAATTTTATTGAAGGCTGTTAACAGTCAATGAGCCGTCAAACGACAACAGAATCCAATTTACTCACAATTTTGTCTGGAAAAAAGAGGTTATTTATTGTTAAAACCATGCAGACGTATCAGAGATCAGATAATTCCCTCTACAAAGTTAGAAAGTTAAAACAACTCCTCACCTCACTTCAATTAGCCTAAACTAACCTTGCCTAAACCTTAACTTAACTTAGCTTAGCTTAGCTTAGCTTAGCTCAACTCAACTCAACTCAACTCAACTTAACTTAACTTAACTTAACTTAACTTAATTTAGCCTAAACCTAACCTAACCTTAACTCAACTCAACTTAACTTAACTTAGCCTAAACCTAACCTAACCTAACCTTAACTCAACTCAACTTAACTTAACTTAACTTAGCCTAAACCTAACCTAACCTTAACTCAACTCAACTCAACTTAACTTAACTTAACTTAGCCTAAACATAACCTAACCTTAACTTAGCTTAACTTAGCTTAGCTTAGCTTAGCTTAACTTAACTTAACTTAGCCTAAACCTAACCTTACCTTAACTTAACTTAACTTAACTTAACTTAGCTTAGCTTAACTTAACTTAACTTAGCTTAGCTTAGCTTAACTTAACTTAACCTAACTTAATTTAACTTAGCCTAACCTAAACCTTACCTTAACTTAACTTAACTTAACTTAACTTAACTTAACTTAACTTAACCTAACTTAATTTAACTTAGCCTAGCCTAAACCTTACCTTAACTTAACTTAACTTAACTTAACTTAACTTAACTTAACTTAACTTAACTAACTTAACTTAACTTAACTTAACTTAACTTAACTTAACTTAACTTAACTTAACCAAACCAAACCAAACTAACTAAAAACCTAACCTAACCAGTGCCTCCCTTCATCCCTGTCATTTTTTACCTCTTTAATTTTTTCCTTTACCTAACCTAATCTAATCTAATATAATATAATCTAATCTAATCTAACCAAACCAAACCAAACCTAACATAGAGCTACCTAACCTCACCTCACTTCACTTAAACTAACCTAACCTAAAACTTAACTTAACTCAACTCAATTCAATCCTATGATACAATTAGTCGATTGATCATTTCTGGTAATTTTTCAAGCAAAAATTAATTTTCAAATCATTTTCTGCTTCTAACTTCTCTAACATGAGCATTTGTGGTTTCCTCTGGTTTATATATTATGTATATTTTAATCTGTCAAATAATACCTCTGGACTGTTTATCAGGCCCCCCACCATAGGTGGCGCCAGTGTCAGTCTCTGTGGATAAAAGCATCAGCCAGGAGCCAAAAATGAAAATGTAAACATCAACAAAGCGTCTGCAGTGGACTGAGAGATTTCACTGAATTCAGAGGAAAACAGGTCAACACAGTGAGTGGTTTTATTGCTCCCCCATGGGGAGCTCAGTGTGTCTGACATGAGTTATCACCAGGGCCAGGCAACATAAATCTACTCTGACACCACCACTCTGCCAGCCAGGAAACCAGTCAGTCGGTCAGTCAGCGAGTCCCGTTAGTGAGCCAAGCTGACAGCAGAGCAGACAGGTCGTCCGGCTCGGCAGCCAGACGAGCAGGATCCAGGACGCCGGCTGGACACTTTAGTGCTGCAGTCGGTCCGATAAAAATCCAGCAAGAGCGACGTTAACCAGTCAGTCAGTTGGTCAGTCGGTCACTTTCATACTGTCAGCAGCAGCAGCAGAGCAGGACGGCACAAAAACCACAAGACCTGCATTAATGAAGGGAAATTGTTATATTTTACGGTTCAGTTAAGTCCAGAGACAACAAATAGAAATTTATGTACTTGTATTTCTTTCATGCAGATTTTACAAAACAGATCTCCCGTCAAAGAGACTCTCCCGATAGAATAAAAGTTGATTTTATTTGGATGATTAAGAAAGAAACACGAAACCAGCACACACGAACATTTCCTCTTTAAATATAAAACTACTGATATTAAAGGACAAAAATGACTGAAAACCATCTTTTAAGTGATGCTTTGAAGTAAGACTTTGAAGATTTCACTGTGCTGAAGCAGAATAATAATATAAAACACTTAAAACAAAAATCTTATTCATCTTGATGCTGGTTTAGGCAACATATACATACTATTACGTACTATTTATCCATCTGGATTGTTTTGTTTTAATCTGCCAAGTTTTGGTGATAATTCTCTTGAATTACTGAACTAGATGTCGCTCGACTCGTGGCGCTCAAAGTGACAAAATTCATTTGAAAAATCTGAGATAATCCACAGAGCTTGTTGAGAAATTCATGCAGGAGCTACTGTCTTTCTGCTGCACAGAAGGAAGCGTGCATCCACTCACGGATGAGAGGTTACAGCTCAGCTGAAGAGGACGCCACTAATGCTCACATCGCTCGCTGTCACGAGCACAAGCGTCTTTGTAGCAGCACGCAGAGGTGGACGTACCATCAGGCAAAAAGTCGGCAGTTGCATTAGCCCCCAGGCTACCAAGTGCCCAACAAAACGCCCCATAAGAGTTTGTTTAAAACTTGTCAAACTCTTATGCTAAAGTGGCATCTGAGTGTTTAATTCATGGCCTTTCCACTAACCTGGATTATTGCATGATTTTATTTCATATCTGCGGAAATGATTCAGGAAGGCAGCAGCCAACTCGTAAACCGACAGCTCGACGTGGTGTACAGACTGTTGAAGAATGAGGCGAAGCTCCCCCAGAGCAGAGCAGGAAAAAGAGGACGGGAGGATCCTTAAAGACTTTATACACGTCCCAGCCACAGCTTGTTCGCCCTCCTGCCATCTGGCGAGAGATACAGAAGTATCCGCTGCCACACTACCAGGCGTCAGAGCAGCTTCTTTCCTGAGGCTGCTTCATTCATCCTGTGCACACCACCATAAATAAAAGTTTATTTTAATGACTTGTTATTTATTTAGTGTTATTTGTAAGGTTGATAAAGGGATGTGCCCCGTACCTGTGTTTGCTTTAAGCCTCAAAATGACGAAATCTGTCCCTGGGAGCTCCACAAGAGTGCCACAAGAGAAGGCAGATGTTTCTACGGTTGATATCTCTAAAACTCGGCAACTTGCACCAAAACAATCTGGATTTATAGCACTACAGGTGGCTACAGGTAGTCTTCTGACTAACTTTACACTAAATGTACTGAATATTCACATATATGAAGAAATGCAAGTTTTTACAAGTTGTTTATTACAGCACAAAGTAGCCAAATAGGCAAATGTGACTTTTTTCTGTTTTTGTCCACTTTACAACAGAAGTATTTAAATTTACACAATAAAAAGCTTGGTGGTTAAAGTTGTGGGTAGAAGGCCATAAGGAAGACAAAAACACATTTTCAGATTCGTCCCATTAGGATTAGTAGCACTGGACCGTGTGTGTGTGTGTGTGTGTGTGTGTGTGTGTGTGCAGAAGCTAGCAGGGCCTCCATAAGTCACCCAGCCAGGCGGCCAGCCGTACAGCTCACTGAATAACTGACTGTCTCATTGGCTGACTGCTGCAGCGGCTGTCTGGCTGACGGGGCAGTCAGGTGATTACAAGGACGCCATTTGGTTTTACAGCAGAATAATATGGCCACTGTTCGCCCTCTTTCCTTTCTCTGTCGCCCCATGAGGATGCAGAGGGGCCGGCGGGGGAGTGATTAAGATTTTAGGGAGCTGCCTGGCTGGTTTCAGGGGTTAGAGGGTAAAGAGTGGGGATTTATTAGGACCATAAATTAGACCCAGACGTCTTCCCCCTCATCGCACCCTCCACTACACCCCCATTAGTTCCAATCCCTCCTCCTTAACACATAGATAGATAGATAGATAGATAGATAGATGGATAGATGGATAGTAATGTCATTTATCCAGCTGTGAGGGGTTGAAAAACGGCCGGTTACCACACTGTGAAAGCCACACAGACAGCGAGGCTTTCAGGTTTGACCTACAAATCTTCCTGTAATGTTTGTGGATGTGTCAGCGCCACAGAGATTCGACTGTACTCCGGCGTGTCCTTAACGACCTCTGACACCTCTCCGTTTGCTTTGAGAGGAAACAGGGACGGTCGGTAAATAACAGAGACCCTCCTTCAGCTCAAGTGGTCCGGGGGAAAAAGATGCTGTCTGAGCAACATCTGTCCTTATTGATTTTAAATGTGACCTTTTTCTTCTTGCAATATATGTATATATTTTAATTTAATAAAAGTTCATTTATTTAAACCCTGTGCACAGCCCAGTTTGGGCTAAAGGGTCTGCGTTGCGTAAATTTATATTGTAGTTGTAAATTTGATAACTCTTCATGGATGTTAAACCAACATACTGTATTACTTACATGACACATCTGTACACCATGAACTTTGCTCACAAGAGGATGTCCATTGCACTCAGTGTTCTTGGTTTAAAGGGACAGTTCTCTCTGATCTTGATAGTTTAGGTGTGAGCTGCAAAGTTTTGGAGATTATCGGCCGTAGAGACGTCTGCCTTCTCTCCAATGTAACGGGACTAAATGGCACTTGGCTCGTGCATCAAAGCATCAAAAATAGACATTTGAACAATTCAACACTGGTGTCTCTTTCCAAAAATCATGACCTCGTTACTCAAGATAATCCACAGGCTTTGTTGTGAACACTTTCATGGAGGAACTACTTTCTTTCTGCAGTAGAATCTACTGGAACTACTTTCTTTTTGCTACTCTAATCGAACGAAAGAAAATAGTTTGTACATGAAACTGCTCGCAACAGGTCAACCAAGTGTTTAGTTTGTCCGTTCTGGCGCTACTGTAGAAACATGGCGGTGCAACATGTCAGCCTCCGTGGATGAGGACCAACACCCTCCTTAGATAAAATCAGCTAATTCTGATGCAGCAAAAACATGAGGATTCTTATTTTTAGGTGATTATACACTAATGAAAACATACTTATGAATATCATACCTGTAAATCTTACACACTGGACCTTTAAAGGTGCCCTGTGGAGTTTTCTTCTAAACAAAGTTTCTTTTAACATTAATTGTTAATCACAAAAAATGCATTTTGTCTCCCAGAAAACACGGTGAATGTATTTTCTTCCTCATGAAACATTTGTAAAGTTGATTTTTCTAGAAAGTTGCATTGTGGACGACATTGTGGTGTTTTCTTCTTCACTGCCTTGTTGGCTGTTGCACTGCTGGTTTCCTCACCTGAAGATCAGTGGGATAGTGAGCTATGAGTGGTTGGAAACTTCATAGAGCACTTTTATGTCTAGTATTGAGTCCTCATGCAACCTGTTTTCTGCACAAATCACTTTGATTTAAGAATCTCACATGTGAAGTAATCTTAATGTACTCGCAGGAGTTTTTCTTTTGTTTCAAGTCGTCTTTTAGGGCTCAGCGGTACCAAACAGCCGTGACGTACGGCTACGGCTTTAATGCCGGGATCAAACCCATAAAAGTAAAGAAAGGCAAATGTTTTTCCTGGTTATAGACTGTTTGACCAAACAGGACAGTGAAAACATAACTTCAGAGCTCCTCTTCCACCACCAGCCTCTCCTCTCCTCAGTGTTCGGAGGTTATTTTGATCATTAAAGGCCGGGGCCCAGCGTGCTGTGGGCGTGTTGGTCGTCAGATTAAAGGGCAGCCATTGAAGAGTGTGTGTTTTGTGGTCTGAACCAACGGTATGCAGGACGACATACAGACCCGTGCTGACGCAGCAGCAACACACCAAGATCTGAGCATGTGTGGTCGACGGATGGGAGAGAGGGTGTGGTATGGACAAGGGGTGGGTGGGGGCCATTAAAACACCAAATTATAATACCTAAACTAATCTCAGTCCTAATTCTTGATTGAACTGTCATCTTGGGTGAGTGAAGACTGACTTAAACAACTTCACTCCACAAGAAATGTTAAATTTTAAAGGTCTACAATTATTCAAAATGGCTATTACATACATTAAAGACAACTGAGTCATACCCCCACCCCCACAAAGTAAGTAATTGCGTTTGGATTATGAGAAGTTAACCAAGAAACTATGATCTCCAGTCATGCTCAAGCAGCTCAGGTGATGGACAGGAGCAAAATTTATGGTTCACAGGGCTTGAAGTAGCTGCCAAAGAAGGAAAACTGGGGTGTCATCGGCATAGAGGCAACAGCTGGAATATCTATGGACACGTGTGCTCTCATTTGCTGTTAAAACATTTTTTTAAAACCTGTATTTAATTGTGAAACATCTGCAGGAGGTGCTGAGTTTCACTCACATTAGTTTAATTTGGCAAAGTATAACTGATCCACATTATAAATCAGTGACCTTTGCACTTTTGCATGAAAATATTTTTGAAGTGATGGAATTAGTGAACACGTAGAAATAGAAACGTAAAGCCTTTACATGCAATCTTTTTAAATACCCTTTTTAAAAAACTCTTTCTTCTTTTTTATTTGAATAACTGGATTTTATTTGAGAATTCAGTGTATAAACAGAAAATAGTAGAGGACCCAGTATAATGCCTTGTGGCACACCAGAATCAAACACAGACGATATTTAACTTTTGAAAGCTGGTTGACAAAGAAGAACATTTTGAAGAAAAATGTAAATGACCTGTTTATCCAGGAGTATATTATATTTTACCACACTGTCAAAAATTTTATGAATACCATCATAAACACATCCGGAAATGTTTCTCTTTAGAGGCAACAGTTCATAACCAGCTAACTTTGTATTCCATGGTAACGTGCATGAAGTTGTAGCCTGTAAACATGTAAAGAGTAACTAAGAGGACTAACAAAAATAAACCCGACTTTCAATCGGCATGCGGGTGAGTAGATAATTTTCATGTTTTGAGTGAACTATCCCTTTAAACCAAGCGGCTCAAATCAATCTCAACAATCTTTCGAACAAGATATCACAAATCAAAACCAAACGAATAAGAAAATCAGTGCGGATTTATGCAGCAGAATATAAAGCTGCTGTTTTTTCTTCCTGGGTAAATGCTGAGCCTGAGAGATGTTATCAAAGTGATTTACGGACTTCTCCCACTCCGTTTACGTACGGCGTGCACTTCTCTCCATCTTTCTCCCAGTGAGCGGTCCATTGACGCACCAAGGGCGTCTTTCAGCATGTCTTCAGGTCTGTGGCTCTTTTTAAGCAGCCTGCATCTCCAGCCAGTGTGGCCTGACAGAGGACGTTTTCAAACCAGCCCTGACAGTGATGAAACGCCTCCGGTAGAGTCCAGGAGCTGCAGTCAAACACACAGTGGTGAGAGTGTTGACTGAGACCATGACTCTATGTGTGTGTCTCTGTGTTTATGTGCAGGTAATTTTCTGAAAAGTCAAACAACGAACAGAGCCCCATTTGATGTCTGACACTTTGAATCTCCACAAATGTTTGGAGAAAACTTGTTCCCCCGTGGCTGCCCAGCACAGTTTAATATTCTGTACACAATGTATGTCCGACAACATATTCGGGAAAAGAGTTTGATTGTCCAGCTCCTCTTAAAGAAACAGTCTGGGACATTTTCACATTAACTACTTTAAAAGTTGGACTGTTTAATGTTTCCAGAAGAAGCAGCAAACATGGATCACATTCAGTTAAAGGTCTTTAAATGTAATTAAATCTAAGATTCAATTATTTATTACGAGCTCAATGAAGCATTGATTGGAGTTTGTCTTGGTGTGTGCTCAAACAACCATACAAAGACACATCGACAATAATAAACAAATACATAAAGTCATGGAAATGTCTGAAAAATTATGAGTCAAGATAAGATAAACAAACAGCGTAAAATACTATCGTGTTTTCAAAATGGGCCTGATTTCTACCTATCAAATCTTTTTCAGCCTATACGAATACAGAACAAAGACGCAATGTTTAATGTGCAAACTGTTTTTGTTTTTTGCAAATTATGCTCAATTATGTGTTTGTGAACTGAGTTTTAAAAGTGAAATTCTTTCTCATTCTTACTTGATATTCGACTTCAGCGGCTCAACAGTCCTGTTTGGTCTCTGTCGTCGTTCCAAACACGTGTTGTTGTTTTTTAACGTTCCACAACTTTTACAGTGTTTTGTTGCTTTGTTTTGTATTCAACTGAATATAAGTTGAATAAGTTAAAAAGTTGTGCAAATTGTTGCATTTTGTTTTTATTAACTTTTTTTTTTGCATACAGTAGGCCTATGTATGACAATCTGATTTTTGAAGGTTTTGAAGTCATGAGTTGGAACAATTTTTTTTGACAAACTGCCACTGTTGTTTGCCAAGAAGTAGTTCTTGCACGTAAACTCCTCCCAAACCAAGTTGTCATTTCTGCATTTCTGTTTGTGTCTCTCGTCTCACTCTTGGGAAGAAATAAGCTCATATTCCAAAATTTTAAACTATTTTTATGCTCCAACTGAAACAAGGGATGCACCTGAATCTGAATATGTTGTTCTGTAAAACTCACATTATGCTGAGGTAGACAGAGAATACAAGTACAAGTACAGCTACATTACTAAAATATTACTCAATTACAAGTAAAAGTACTGGTGTTAATAAAAGTACCAGGTATTCTAGTCAAAAACTACTAGATACTTTTTAAACACTGACATTTAATGAATTATGAATAGCGGTAGATTAATAAATTATAAGATATTTTTATTGTTGTCTTTCTGATTCAACAAATGGGTCCCTTTTATCACAGTTTCTAGACTATTGATTTAATATTGATTAATACATTTTTCATTGGTCAAATTCCTAACGGCAGTTGATCAATCAATGAATAATCATTGTTGTGGGTTTTTGAGCCATGTGTCCTGGTTCTCATCTGCATGTTTGTGATCAGATCACCTGATTGGCTATAAAAATGAAACTATATAATATAATAAACTAAACTAAATGTAAAGCATACTTAAGTACAAGTAAAAGTACAGACAAGTACCCCCCAAATACTTAATTACAGTAATTGTAAATAGTTACTTCCACTCCTGACATTACATGAAGGAAACATATTTCTTTTACCTAAAGTTGTTTTATTATTATTCAGGAAAAAATATTTTCAACATCTAACACAGTAACATTAAAAGTACCCCTTTTTACTTTTATCTTATGCTGGTAGTAGCACTTTAATATTGTGATATTATTGTATAATATAGGAGAGAAGACGTAAAATAAAGAGGGAGAGGAGGGCTCGTGGATGGATGAAGGAGGAGGTGGTGGTTTACTGTAACAGGTCTCATTAAGAGCTCAGGAAGAACACAGGAAGCCAGACACTCGGTGTCCTGCTCTGCCCTGCTGCCTTTTACTACTCTGTTATGGTCTGCTCTGTCTCAGCTAGAGAGAGAGAGAGAGAGAGAGAGAGAGAGAGAGAGAGAGAGAGTGTGTGTGTGTGTGTGTGTGTGTGTAGGAGTGTGTGTGAGAGAGAGAGAGAGAGAGAGAGTAAGAGAATAAATGAGCAACAGAAAACCAGCAGAAACTTGGTTAGAGAGTGTGTGTGAGTCCAGAAAACAACAGAGCGGTGAATTAGCATTGCAGAGTGCTGTACACACACACACACACACACACACACATACACACATACATGTGCGTATGTACATACGGTCCAGAGCGGTAGTTTCCTGGTTGTGGAAGTGAATGTGACTATTACTGAGGTATTAATGTCTCCAGATTGCAGGCCTGTTCCTGCCCCCGCATCCGCCGGCACTCCTCCATCCACAGCCGTGAAATTGGGACCATGTGTTCGCTGCTGCCGCACTCCTCCTCCTCCTCCTCCTCCTCCGCATCCACCCCCTCTCCTCCATCCCCTTCAATTGGCCAATAGCAAGCTTCTCAGCCTTCCTCCTCCTCCTCCTCCTCTTCTTCTCTCTATCCCACATACAGTAGCACTTCCTCTACTTCCTTTTCTTATTTCTTCCTCCTCCGACTCCACAACTCTTCGAGGCCTCGGGATACAAATGTTTATACCCGCTCTGATTGAACACAGTGGAAGGCAGGACAAACTATTTTTGCATGTCTTTGCAGTCTGGACACATTGAGCCTCACGCAAGAACATTTTCATTTCCTTATCTTAACTTTATCTGACTTTTTTTTCACATGATGGGCTCACGTCAGATTCAGCAAACGCTCGGAATCAGAATCAGAAGTACTTTATTGGGAAAATTCAGGGGAAAATGTTGCTGATGCTCCTTTTCAAGATTAGAAAAATATGGCACATAGTGCAATTAGAAGAAAAAAGGTGTGTAAAAAGGTGTGCAGTCTAAATATAAATAAATATACAGAGACAAAACATATATACAGTAAAGTGTGTCCCAAACAGTAATATACTGTTATTATATGTAAGTACTGTTATAGAAGAGAAGTAGAGATACAGAATAAGAAATATAAGAATTATGTTCACAATGTGCACATGCATAAGACATGTGAATTAGCATAATTAACGCCCCAATAATACCATATAAAGCTACGCTTCCTGACCTCTAACTGTTTGTCAGGATGTGTTCATTCATGAAAATGAGTAAAAAGAGTAAAAAAGAAGAACTTTATGAGTTTGGAGATTGAAGTTCTGCTTTCAGAGATCCATAAAGGAAAATCAGTCATTTTAACAGCGTCAGCAGTGGAACTGAGGGACCGTAAACACCAGCGCTGTTAGTGTCCTGTTACCTGAGGGTCGGACCGTCACTGAATTAAAGAAGAAGTGGTTCAGGACAGAATAAGCTCCAAAACGGCTGATGTTGCTGTCAGGCATCGCAACAGATGTTCTCCTGGAGAACGACTTCATAAACCTGCATGTGAAGATACGACTGATACGCCTGAAAGGAGGCAAAAGCCAATTTAAATTTATGATTATAGGCTTTCAGTATAAATTAAGAATTGTTTTATATTTTGAAATCCAGTCAAAGAGAATAAAAAAACATTGAGGTCTGGATGACATCAGACTAAAGGCTGATTTATATTTGTACGTACGCTCTGTGCAGAGCCTGACACACGTAGCCGACACTGTTGTCAGCATTTATACTTCTATTTATATTTGCAATTAAACCGCCAAAACGCTAGTTGGCGGTAGGATCTCTATACTGCTGTGGTGAAGCGCTCCTTTTAATGACGACTGAAACGAGTGTATATCTTGTTGGAGCTAACAGATGTTGAATAACAGCTGCTTTTACTGAAAGCGTTACGTGAAGAAAAGAGAGAAGATGGCGGAGGAGGTGGTGATAACGACCACTGAACCAACTGAGGCAGAAAGAGGATGAATCTGCTCTGCAGGGAAGGCGTAGCGACCGAGCAGACCAATCACAGCTGCTGCGTGACGTGTGGTTACATTTCTGGGGAGGTGCGTGTCAGACTACGCCGTAGGTCGTCACATACCCTACGTACACATACGGCGTCTGTTCTGCGCCAAAGTACTGATCAGCTGCACATAACTCTTACGACAGGTCTGAACCACTCGTAAATTGTATTTGCATCTAAGAGAAAATTCAAAGGAAAATAAAAGTGGTGAATGTGACAAGTTCTCCTACACATCACTTAAAGGGATAGTGCCCCAAAAGTTAAAAATTCAGTCATGATCCACTCACCCTCATGTCGGTTGAAGGTCGGGTTTTTGGAGTTTCACAGGAAAACAGAGCTGCAGAATCTCCCAAACAGTGCAAGTGAATGGTGACCAGTTTTCAAACGTAAAAAAACAACTGTAAAAATACTTAAAATGTCTCCATACTGCTCGTCTGGTGTAACCCAAGTCTCCTAAAGCCCCGACATCCCAAGTTGACTTGAAAGACGTCAATAACACCATGTTTTTAGTCTGAATCTTCACT
>JAJHUR010115980.1:11511-24602 GCA_027495735.1 Lutjanus campechanus | reverse complement strand
AAAGTGGATGTTAGCAAACTGCTTAATATTACAGTATTTCAGCTGGCCTATTTTGTGCTGGTGTGTTGGTGTGTGTGTGTGTGTGTCTTACATGCATATATACAGCCTACACTTCCACACAGTATTTACAGTGCAGCAAGGTGGAGTGCCATTCTAAGTGCCCGAGGCTACATATCTCTTATTCATAGAACAACAATAACAACACATCTAATACCAGGGAGCAGAGTCGGTTTTAAAAAAGAGCAGGAGGGAGAGAGAGAGAGAGAGTGGGGGCAGAGAGAGAGAGAGCATATTTGTGTGTGTGTGTGTGTGTGTGTGTGTGTATCTATAGGAGGGAACGGGCACCGAAGTCCAGGGAACAATGTCTGTTTTTAACACAGCTGAACAAATTGCTCTGCAACATCCACTTATATACTAAATACAGCACCGACCACGGGGGACACATGAGTCACTGATGGAACAGGTGACAAACTAATGGTGAGCGAGTGTGCATGAATGTGAGAGCAGAGGGGTGCTATCAAAAAATAACGAAGGAAAAAAAAAAACGCGTGCACACACACGTTGAACCGCGTGAACTGATAAAGTGAAGCTGAGTGGAGAGACAAACAGATTGGAGGTCCGTTCTTGATACTGTCCTACATACTTGAACTCTCCTTTACAAATTAGCAGTGCTTACCCAGATTAAGTCATCGATGCATTAAAAGGAGGATCAGTTTACCTAAATTACCAAAAAGAAAAAAAAACAGTGGTCATCTTTCCCTAACTAGTCCTGGTTACTCTGAGAGCACAGACCTCAATGTCAATAGTTCTCATTGAAACCACCTTTTTTTTCCAGCCAAATAAATGGTTCAATGAAAACTGTTGGTTTTGGATTATCTCTGTCCCATACCCAGAAAATGAAAAAATATCAAAATAGTGTGCATGTACTGTACAACCCAGATCCCAAAAAGTTGGTACGTTGTGTAAAACGCAAATAAAATCAGAATGCAATGATTTGCAAATCTTTTTTGACCTATATTCAATTTAATACAGAACAAAGATATTTAGATATAGATATAAGATATTTAGTGTCTAAACTGGTGAACTTTAACGCTTTATCACTTCAGAAAACTGTTGTCTTTAAACACAGCTTGTTGCTGTATCTAAATGTAAGCCATATATCATCAAGGTCGAGAAAAGCCACCGACCCTTCTGAGCCTGAGCTCATGTGAGATGGACCGACTAACTGAAAAAGTGAGCTGTCATGTTTTGAGAGAAATCATGGCTGTTGTGTCCTCTGGGACTACCCAGGTTGTTACCAGCCCCAAAGTTTAAAAGCCAGCATCTGTGATGGTATGGAGGTGCGTCTGTGCACATGGCATCAAGAGTAACTGTCACATCTGCGAAAGCTGACATGGTACATACAGGTTTTGGAGCAACATATGCTGCCACACATACAATGTCTTCTTCAGAGACGTCCCTGCTTATTTAGGCAAGACAATGCCACGACCCAGTTTACATGTGTTACAACCGTGTGCCTTCGTAGTAAAAGAGTTCAGGTTGTAGCCTTTGTGCAGTCCAGACCTGTCTCCTATTGAAAAGGTGTGGCATATAATGGGGTACAAAACAGGACAACGAAGAACGGGAAAGAATTTCACTTTCAAAACTTCGACAATTAGTGTCCTCAGTTCCCAAACACTTACTGAGTGTTGTTAAAAGTATCACAGTGGTAAACATGCCAGTGTCACAGTTTTTTTGGAACATGTAGCAGGCATCAAATTTAGAATGAGTGTATATTTACAGGAAACATTAAAGTTTATCAGTTTGAACATTAAATATCTCGTCTTTGTACTACATTCAATTGAATACAGATTGAAAATTTGTTGCAGTCTACTTTTATTTACATCTTGCAGCGTCCCAACTTTTTGGGAATCAGGGTTGGACATTTCATTGGTCAAAGTGGGTTGCTTTTAAATGTGCTTTATGAATAAATTTGACTAGACTTGCCCTCTTTCTCTATTTTCTTAATTTCCATATTGGCCTTAGATAAAAACACATCAAGATGATAGTGATGATGATAGTGTCCTCATTGTTTGAAAATTATCATTTTCCCCCATTTTCTGGGAAGAGTCTCTCCCTTCATGCCAACTTTTGGTTGTTGCCTATTTGCAGGCAAGCACAAACATTTTGACAGATATACAGGTCGCTTCCTATTACTCCAACTGCAATATATGGCTGTCCTTAGGGATCTCATAACATAAATTTAATAAAGATATTTAATCTCGTTACAAAACTTATTGCATCAACTGCATTATGGTGGTGAGAGAAATCTTAGATCTGCATATACCCAACCTTTGGATTAAAAATGTATGTATAAATACTGTACTGGATATTTGATGGCACTAATGCATTAATGTTGTTCCAGCAATGTCCAACACATTTACATGTACTTATACCTATGGCAAAATTGCATCAAGGAGCATAACACAAGTAGTAATGCACAAATTCTACTGTGGCTTTTGTAATATGGTCTGGCTATGATGATCACAGATCAGCTGCTGCAGGTACTGTATCTTTGTCCCTACGGCAATGAGGGAACCATGGACGAATCTAGGTGGAGGTTACACTTCAGTGGTTTGTCCTGCCTAAAATTTGAGGATAATCAGCGAGCTGCAACACAGATGGCCTGATGGAGAGTCTCTTAAACAGGGCCCAGGGTGGTCGCCAAGTCCCTGGTGGGGAGCGGACATAAGCCAATTGGAGCCTGAAAGCTAAAGATGGAGTAGTAGTAGATGTGCAACAGCATCCACTATGCGCTGAGAAAGGTTTGTTTGGTAATGGGCTTATCTCTGAAAGGCTTAGTCCAGGACACAAATATCTGCTATCCTTTGATAAAAATCCTTAGTTAAATGGGCCCTGTGGAGTTATCTTGTCAACAAACAAATGTTATGTTTACATTCGGAGTTACTCACCAAAACGCAATGTGCGTATCCTTGAGATCTCACAACAGTTCGAGTCCTTTTCCTTTCACACAAAACATTTGCAAAGCTGAATGTAAGCTAGTAAACATGGATGTGAAAAATACAGGATTTAAAATACTTTAACTTGTTCTTCCATATGGCCTGTATTGGTGCACTGCAGCATATCTACACAACTGTTGATCAGTGGAATAGTGTGACATCACTGGCAGAGCTGCGCATCACATGCGTGCATGTGCATTCATGTGTGTGTGTGCAGGGGATGAACATAATAGGGACCAATTCATACAAAAACAGCTCCATCATGTTACTAGAGGTCTAAAAGTACACACAGGAAGCTTGGAGCTCAGATACGGATGCAAGACACAAACTGGGAATAGAACATAACACCCTGACAAGCAGCAGGACTGCAGCTGAAGAGCTCTGAGACTCACATATCCGCTTGAGTTGGTCATCTTTGGGGTAAAAGCAGAACAAGGTTGCAAGGTCACCTTCAGATACTGGCAAAATCCACAGGATGGGCACGTTCACTATCACCAACTTGTTTTCTCTTTGGTTAGAACCAACAACAAAGACAAAACCCTCATGTCAACTTGTGTCTCCAGTTGGTTATTTTGAGAGCCCACATAGTGATCGCTGAGAAAGGTCCGGAGACAAGTCATCGTCTCTGTGCCTTTCATAAAGTGGCAGACAACAGAATTCTGGCCTGCCGTCTTCTCTCCAAAACCAAGATGGCAAGAAGAAATAGCAGCTGAATACCAATACGGGTGGACTGCCAAGACATTGTACTCCTACAGGACCAGCTGAGTAGTCTTGGTTAAGTGAAGCTGAAGAGCTTTTTGGACCATATATGTAGTATTAGCATCAAGAATCTATGGTAGGCTCTGCCACAGGGACCTAAGCCTTTGGGATTATATGGATAAGCAAGAGTATGTTGACGTTGTGCCTTGAAAGCATGAAGGCAAAGGTCTGCAGGGCGGCAGCATCTTCCATGGAAGACTGAGCCGCAGGATCTCTCATCTTCCCTCTCAGTGAAAACAACTTTTCAACATGGAGACAAGCACAGTGATGAAGATTGCCTTAGGAACAACTGGAATGTACAATACAGCATCCTTCTCCTCATCAAACAACTTGGCCATTTTGAAACGTCTCACCTGTGAGCTTAGTACTGGAGTAACCATTCTTGCATCTGTGCCAGCCACTGGGCAGTTTTCTCTGTTTTCTCTGTGCTACAACCTCTGAGGCTAAAAAGTGAAGGCAATGCAGGAGTGCCAAAAACTGCACTTCCATAAATATTTACAGCCTGGTACAAAAAACTGTTTCGTCTCTACAGCTGATTTAAGTGTTCACGGTAGGTGTACAGCTGTATTAGCTGTAGTATGGCTTTAAAAGTTGTAAAGGGAAAATTTCCTAGAGTATTAAGAAACTTTCTGTTATTTCTGCGCCCCTTTGGAAGTTTTGAAATAGAAGCAAAAAAGCACTTGTATGTTCAATCAGATGTGTTTCACCATAACTGTCATTACTGACATTTTTCTCTTAAATTGCATCTTACACTGTGAGCCGGCTGAAGGGGCATGAGGCACTCTTTTCTGACGTCTCAAATCATTTCACTGATTTACTCGATAAAACGGAGCGGCACTTCCATCATCTCCTCTGCTCAAGAGTCAGAAAGTGTCTATCAGTTTCATTCAGAAACGTCATGATTTTTTTTTTTTTTTTATCCTACCAATTCACACAAGTGTGATGGAAAGACGCGCCGTCTGTTGGGAAAGAGGTTCAGCGCTGGAATACAGGCTTCGTTGTAATAAAGGGAAGTTGAGACAAAACTAAGTTTGGCATGCGGAAGGGCGATGCTATGTGGGACAGCTCCAACTACACCAAACGTGATAGAAGAGACAGTTTCTTCTTGCCCTCATTTGCTGCTGCCGTCCTTCAGAAAGCGATATCATCATCAATCTGAGCTTAACGGTTGTCTTTTTTTTTTGGAAAACACCCATCCACAGTATGCAAAGACCTCATTTATTTAAGGATCTGGCAGTGTTCCACTTGAGCATTATACTGAGGCTGTGACATACATTTCATAATAATAAAGTGACTAAGAAGAGGTATTTTATTACACTGTTTCTTGATAAAGTCATTTGAACTATAAGGAATAATGAATAATGGATAAATTCTTAGAATTTTGTTGAAAAGTCAGAGGTCATTTGTAAATAGCCTTGTCTTCAGCAGTGTCACTAAAAATATATGATAATACTGCTGCACTCAATGGTCTCAGTGAAATACAGTATGAACAGGGTTCCTCCAAGGAAGCTGGTAATGAAAGTCACGAGGGCTTGCTTTTTGAGTAGGCTCTGATTTTATCCTCCCTGCTCGCAGGGCTGTCACCTGCTGGCAATTACCTGGCCGGTCCATCTGACCTACATTATGAAGAACAAAATAACAAGGGAGCGAAATATATCGACAGCTACATTGCTATAAAACGCCGTATTCAGGATGAACTATATTTTTAGCCCCATGACAGTAAAGGCAAAAGCAAAAATGTCAACACTGCAGCCTCAAGGGTTAAAAACATTTACTTGATCATATCTTTAAATAGGTAAAAATGCCATGAACCCACAAACCTTCAAATGACATCACTACAACATCAGGGGCACAACTGAAGACCAACATTAAGACTGGAAAAAAAAAAAAACCTCACCTGGGCAACAAGTATGTCATAGTCGAGACATATCAACAGCTGCTTCATCTAGTACTATGTCTCTTTCTATTTGAGAGTAATGTCAAAAGCGTAATGTCGCTGTGTCTGAGTATTACACAATTTGGGCATGCTCACGTAAGCACAACAGAGACACTACGTTGATGCAACCTCTTGCAATGGCAACAATTATCTCCGTCTAGACACCGGCATGACAGTAAGAGCAATAAGACAAAGAGTCGACCATTATGGCTGCTACTGTCTGTAGCGCGAGAAAAGAATTATCAGCGGACATAATCACAACAAGGAAGAAATTGCAAGCGATGGATTGATAAAAGAATACAAATCTGTTGTTGACGTTACCAATTCAAACGAGCTGTAATTCTGCTGCACTTCTTGAAGCCATGATAGTGATGTCTTCATGCTTATCAACATGAGGGGGGTAATTAAAAACATGGAGCAGAGCAGAACCGCTCTTGAGAGGTTCTGAAAACTTGCAAATGACCTTTTTTTTTTTTTTAAATAACACTGAATTAAATACTGACAGTCCTTTGTGATTGTCTTGTCAGAAAAAAATTGAGCAAATATCCTTAAACCAACCTGAAAAATGTAATACAACAATCATCCAGCGCACCCTTTTTACCTTGTTACTGTTTTCCTCCTCTCTTGTCCCCAAATGATAGCTGGTAACACCTATAACCTATTCATAAAGCCTCTACATTTAATATTCTGAACAAGCGAGTAGGTGGTGGGGAAAAAGATCTGGTGCACAGGACGTAAGGCGTTCACGTTTCTGTCATCATCAATAATGAATGTCTGGAATAAATAGAGAATTCAGTAGTTCTGAAAATAAAAAAAAGATGAAAGCTTTGCTGTAGCGCTTGTTCCCATTTATAATCTTAAAGCTGACATCTCAGCTTCCTCCATTCTCAAGCAGAGAACTTATTCATTAGCATGACCAACAACAGCAACCATGCATTAGGAAACAAAGGGAAAAATAAAAAACTGAAAAGTATAGTTGAAAAAAAACACAAAAAACTGTGAAACAAAGCTAAAGTTAGAAACCTGACGGCTCTGATTGTGAAGTGAACCCTGAAGTGCAGCTGGAAAATACAGGAGTAAGTCTGCTTTTAAAGATGTTCCCACGAATACATGGACGTCACTGATTACCACTTGCAGAGATGTCTTCAAAACATGTTCAGATTTCAAATGCATCTGTCCACTTTGATTTTTTTTTTTTTTTTTACAATACAGTGTGTTTAATAAGACAAGTAGTGTATTATAGATGGCAGTTTTTCGCAGCGAGCGGTCCTGCTGAAGACAGAAACAACTCGTTAATTGCAGGACCATGCTCTGAGCTGCCATGGTGACAAGCATGACAAGTATGAGATACTAATTCCCATTAGAACATGAGATTCTGGAAAAAAGGTTTGGCTTGAGAGAGGGTGACTAATTGGGAGGGATAAATTAAGTTTCTTGCATCAAAATAATAGTTATTATAATAACAGTTTTGTTATCACACATGACTGGCTTCAAACAGTGTGCTGGTATAACAGTTCTTCTCCTGATAGTAACAACTAGTGGTGTCACAAGTGTCCAAATCAAGAATTTCAATTTGAATTTTAAGGTTGCAAGGTTGTTGTTTTTTTGACACTGACGGCTGTGCCATTGTTAGAGTATCAAGCAAAGTTTTGTAAAGATCAGCAGATTATTGGTTTTAACACATGGCAGCTGTACATTTTTATCAAGTGTGATATAATGTCCAGTAAGCTATGCTGTGTTATCTTTGAGGTGTCGTTTTTTGCTCTGGACACGTATCTGATGCCACAAGCAGGCTTGGCTGAACAAAATTACATGAAAAAATAAACTGGGAGAATCACTGATCATGTCTTTGGCTTCGATTACTGAAAATGAAAGCTCAATAAAAGCAACACTACTGACAATTCTACTTTTCTATTACCATCATTACCGTGAAACACATGAACACAACACGGCGCTTAGCAGTTTAATTTTGATTAGCCACGAGGGAGCTCCTTTCCAAAAGTCAAATAGGTGCAGAACAACCACAGCAGGTGAACCAGGGGCCCATTTCACAAAGACATTTGCGAGCGCCGCTTACAAACAGATCGCAAATAGTGGAAGTGTTCTGTTACACAAATGATTGTCGCTCACAAATTGAGGATAAAATTGAGTCCTACAGGGCTCTCACTTACTAATACATGGGTAACATGTAGTTTACCATGTAAACAGGAGAGGATATTATCTCATGTTGTAAATTGCAGCTTGCATGTTGCAAATTTGGCCCCAAGCTCGTGTCTGGCTTTAGCTACCGTGACAATGCAAACATTAGCTAGTCAGCCGACTGAAGAACAAACAGTTTGTGTTGCTGATAATAACCGAGAGCAGGGATTTTACATGACTGACTTGAGAAAATCAAATTAGCTCTGACCATGATGAAGGTTTCGCTTCTGCTTTGTAACACACGGCTCACACTAATGGACCAGCAGAGACGAGCAAGATACTGGTTCATTCTGCAGCGTTTGTTAAGTGTAAGAACAGTGTAAAGTAATCTTATTTCTATACAGTTATTTGTAACGCCTGTCATCGGGTCAGATTCTCTGTGAAATCAGATGCAATGAGCCTGTATTTACATTTTCACAGCCACAGTTACAGTGACTCGTATGTTAGCCTGTTGAAAAAAGCAGGGGTAGATCAGGGATAATTTAATTTTTGAAGATACTCTGTGGTTACGGCAGAGGAAACACTACCGCTTTTGTCCACAGAGGCCTCCAAAATCAACACAATATCAAAGTTCCTAATAGAAGCTTTAGTGTTACATTGCAGCCCCTCTGTGGACATTAGCTACAGTTGTTGGGGACATAGTGGGGGATTGTTTGATAGACCTGGTAATTTGAAATTCAATATCAACCAACCTCCTAAGTATTTGTTTTGTTCACAGTAAGCAGAAAATCTAAGCATCATCACTCATATATTTTCCTGTAAAATGTCCAGTGTCAAAAATGTATTAATTGTAGAAATAAATAGTATATATAATAAGAATAAAAAGTAAAGTTTGATGCAGTACCATACTATTCCATTTGATAATCACATTTTTTGCCACAATATAATAATTTAGGGTTAGCACAGCGCAGTCATGGTTAAAATCACATTTCAGACACAGTATTTCTGTGTGGAGTTTGTATGTTGGTTTCCTTCGTGTGCCCTGGTTTCCCCCACCATTAAAAACATATATGTCAGGTCAACTCTCCTGTCAGTGCCCCTTACTAAGGGGCTGGCTTAGATCTGAGGTTGGCCCCCAGGCGCTGCACACCGGCTGCCCACTGCTCCTGATGCCAGGATGGGTTAAATGCAGAGACTGAATTTGACTGTATAATGGTTTGTAAGGTTGTATATGTCACAATAAAAATGACCTTTACCTTTAAATAACCATGGCATGAAAAATTTATAACATCGCATCCTTAGTGGGTATTTTTTAACTGCAAGACGCAGACTGAATAAGCGGCATTTATTGTATTTACACAATAACAAGGTGCACTGGTCTGGTGTACTGATCAGCATTTCTCACGAGGGCCTCCTGACAGATTACTGGTGGGGATGATTGAGCCCCGCAGACCATGAAACACGCTCTCATTACACCGGTAATCTGAGTGGTTGACAGTTACACCAGTCAGCATGATCTAAATATAAAGACCGGGTGGGAATGATGGATTAGGCCACAAGAATCTGACGTGCAAGTTGATATAATGAAAAATCCCATTGTCAATTTATTCGAGCATTCAATTCTGTAAGTCATTCATGCCTACTCAATTCAGCCATTCATTTCCCCTCTCAAAAGCTTCTCCATTCAGTCACTCATCTCTTGACGCGGTCTGATGTAGAGGTCTCTTGGTGTGCATTAGACCATGGAGGAGTCATAAGAATTAACTCCTAAGAACTGATCCATTGACCGTGCAACCTTGAAACCTGCGCGCACAGACACACACTCCTACACATACTGGGTTGTCAATTGCCTTAAAAGTGGTGGTCATGCTTGAGAACACATGAATTTCATTCACCCTACAGCTAAATGGAACCAGCACGCTTGCCCACACACGTTTCATTAAAGTGCCCTGGTAGACTTAGTTCGGCCCAGTATGAGTCAGGGGAGTAAGAGGACCTGCCCGAGATGAAACACACACATGCACACATCTAGAGCCAATTTAAAAGGAGAAGGGATCAGGTATAACAGAGGGAGTTAGTTAAGTAACTTTGCAAGATGAAAGTAGCCGGATTAGATGCACACAGTCATGCATGCGTGTGTGTTTGCGTGTGTGAGTAATATTAAAGTGGCTACCAACCAGGATTCATTTCGTTCCTGCAAGTTTCATTCCCAGCTGACACTAGGGAAGGACTACATTTATTTTGACGATATCTCTGCCCCCCTCCTGCTGCCGCTCTGTCCATTCTAATCCCTTCACCCAATAAAGGAGGGCTTTAAATCAGCCACAGGTTCTACAACTTTTCCATCGGGAGGTGCTGGAATCACACCTGGGTCCAATTGTGCTTGAAAATCTGTCAGATATGGGAAGCGTTTGTGTGAATCAATCTGTGTCACACGGGCATGGCGGCTGCCAATGGGGTTATTAAATTGGTTCCTTTGTGCCAGACGAGTAAATCCATCACAGAAAACAGTTGGAGGGAAGGTCTTGGTGCATACCTGAAGGTTGTGTCTCTCCAGTCTCATCTCCAGAATGTTGTTCTGCTCCTCCAAACGCTGCCGCTCCGCCTCTAAATCTTCAATTTTCTGTCTGAAAAATGCACAGACACACACACACCCACTTCCTTGTTTATTAATACCAAGCATGCAGAATAACGGCTATGCACATCATTGACTCAATAGGTTAATCCCTGAGGTATGGCTTTGCTCACAGACGAGGTATGTGAGGTCTGGCTGGGTTAATCCACCCTCGGTACATGCATGAATCTTTTATGTCTCGTGTTATGAATTGATTTCGCAACATGTTGCATGCGTGTGTGCACAATACCTGAGAATGTTGACCTCTTCTTTGGTCGCTAAAGAACTGCTGTCAGCAGCCGAGGCCTGCTGCTTCTTAAGAGACTCCAGCTCCAGCTCCACCTGGGACAGACAGAGGAGAAAATGGGCATGGTGCACTAACATCATACCACCTTTGGCCGTGTGCCTGGCTCAGACCTTTTGGCTGCAGATAAATCCTGTGGACTCTGCTCCAGAGTGCTGATATCTGTTTGAGACAGACATCCAGACAAATAGATATATCCTTTATACACCATTAGTCTGCGGACTCATTTTACATTTCACAATGTCCCAATCTTTTTTTCCCCCTAGTACTTGTTTTGAATCTGTCTGTGTCTTAGTTAGTTCCTCTCTGATCTCTCTCTCCTGTCTGCAATTATCCCTCATTTCCATTTGCACACCCATTTTCCTCTTTTTTTTCTGACAGCATCTGTCTGTCTCGCAGCTCAGCCTCACTCTCAAGCTTCCCAAGACGGATAAGTAATTACTGCTATACCAGACAGGTGGATTTCACGCGTCAATACTCATTGCCATGGCTATGTTGATGTCTCCTCGGCAACAAGGAGCCATGAAAAAAAGGGAGATCATAGAACAAGTGAAGACACAAAGACAGATGCACATAGTGTGTAAGAGAGTTTAGGTCACAGTTGCCAAGTCTCTGCTTTATCCTGGTTTCATACCGGTTTTTAAAGAAGCATGCCTTTTTAAAACTTGTATATAATTTCCAACCCACTGATGCCCAGTCAGTGTTGATGGTAAATGTTGTCAATTAAAGCAATAAACTCCTCAGTGCTGCTACAAGCTGAATTTGCTGCATCCGTTGTTCTTCCTGCATCCAGTGACATCACAGTGATGTAGTTGGTGTTAAGGAAGAACTACTAAGAGGGTATTTCAGCTTGGGTTTCTCCTTTCCACCTCTGGGTAGCCAGGGGGCATTCTAGGTGAGTATTTTTGTCACTTAACACTACGACAAAGTAATAGTAATGGGCTAGAGTGGTGATATATCTTGCACAATGCATCTTGGTACATGTAGGCACTGTGGTCACAGCTCTGCAGTGCTTTCTTGGTCAACACTAAGGCTGTGTTCGAAACCGCATACTTACCGACTACTCATACTAACTCTTTGAGTATACAGTGTGTCTGGCAGTATGTGATTTTTGAGTATGCGAGAAGTTCCCGGATGCATACTGCATTCGCCAGAAATGTTGAGTATTCATCATGAGCTTACTACTCACACTCAAATTACCCAAGATGCAACGCGACGTGACGTCACCGCGAACAGGACAGGAAAAAAAAGGTTATAGATATAATTTTCCCTCCAATTTTTATGCTTGGAGGTATGTTATGTTAGCAATTTCTCATTGGATTTACATTGATTAAAAAAGTTTAAAAAATAAAATAAATACAAGTAACTTATATCTGACAACAAGCCCAAGTCGATAGCGACCATGATGTACCGAAGACAGCGGGCCGATCTTCGTCTCATAGCTGACAAGACTCTCTGCCGGTAAGGCAATTCATTATTGTGAATTTTGTGAAAATAACCGGAAGTGCGTTGCTCACTGCGGCTAGCTTAAATTTCTCCGAATTCGTTCGGACGAAATTGTAAACGGTTGGGATTTGGACAAATAAACGACACACTCGTGATCTAAACGGCCACTTTCTCGCCTGATTTAAAAAAAATATTGATAAAGTGATACATTTAAAGAGTTTAGAGCTAAAGTGAAATCAGCTTCAGCCTGTCGATTTCGGCTCGGGTAGGAGCGCAATACATTGTGGGTTATCATGTAGTATGCTGTAGTGTAAACGCTTTGCATACTGTCTGATCGATTGGGTATGCAGTATGGAGTAGGGATAGTATGGGTATGTAAGTATACAGTAGGTAAGTATGTGGTTTCAAACAGGTTGTCAAAAGTAGCGATACTTTTTCAATACATCGGGTTTTAAAACAGTACAACATAAGTTAATTATAGAATTGAAAGTACAGAAGCTATAAAAAATATATCTAAGGGCATTCAAGACCTCAGTTCAGTTTTTATTGTCATGCCTGAAATTTGTCTTGCAGCAAAACCAGACAGTGTTCAGTGACTTTTTCTGTGCCAGCACTGTGTGTAGGTTGTTAATATTATTATTAATAATAATAATATCATATGTTTTGTGCCAACAACTCCTTCTTTTTTCTGTCCCAGTATCAAAAAGGTATTGAATATCTTTTTTTAATATAGTAGTTTTGAAGTTTAAAATTCTGTGTGACAACTCTACAGCACACACTGATTAATTTATTCCAACACTGATTGGACATCTGCATTAACAGTGGTGAATTTCCCCTTAAACAGGTGAACTGGCACATTTAATCTCACAATATTCACAGATTAGACTGTTTCAT
>JAJHUR010115980.1:0-11491 GCA_027495735.1 Lutjanus campechanus | reverse complement strand
CCCCCTAGTACTTGTTTTGAATCTGTCTGTGTCTTAGTTAGTTCCTCTCTGATCTCTCTCTCCTGTCTGCAATTATCCCTCATTTCCATTTGCACACCCATTTTCCTCTTTTTTTTCTGACAGCATCTGTCTGTCTCGCAGCTCAGCCTCACTCTCAAGCTTCCCAAGACGGATAAGTAATTACTGCTATACCAGACAGGTGGATTTCACGCGTCAATACTCATTGCCATGGCTATGTTGATGTCTCCTCGGCAACAAGGAGCCATGAAAAAAAGGGAGATCATAGAACAAGTGAAGACACAAAGACAGATGCACATAGTGTGTAAGAGAGTTTAGGTCACAGTTGCCAAGTCCCTGCTTTATCCTGGTTTCATACCGGTTTTTAAAGAAGCATGCCTTTTTAAAACTTGTATATAATTTCCAACCCACTGATGCCCAGTCAGTGTTGATGGTAAATGTTGTCAATTAAAGCAATAAACTCCTCAGTGCTGCTACATTGATTGAGAAAGCTGAATTTTGCTGCATCCGTTGTTCTTCCTGCATCCAGTGACATCACAGTGATGTAGTTGGTGTTAAGGAAGAACTACTAAGAGGGTATTTCAGCTTGGGTTTCTCCTTTCCACCTCTGGGTAGCCAGGGGGCATTCTAGGTGAGTATTTTTGTCACTTCACACTACGACAAAGCAATAGTAATGGGCTAGAGTGGTGATATATCTTGCACAATGCATCTTGGTACATGTAGGCACTGTGGTCACAGCTCTGCAGTGCTTTCTTGGTCAACACTAAGGCTGTCAAAAGTAGCGATACTTTTTCAATACATCGGGTTTTAAAACAGTACAACATAAGTTAATTATAGAATTGAAAGTAAAGAAGCTAAAAAATATATCTACGGGCATTCAAGACCTCAGTTCAGCTTTTATCGTCATGCCTGAAATTTGTCTTGCAGCAAAACCAGACAGTGTTCAGTGACTTTTTCTGTGCCAGCACTGTGTGTAGGTTGTTAATATTATTATTAATAATAATAATATCATATTTTGTGTGCCAACAACTCCTCCTTTTTTCTGTCCCGGTATCAAAAAGGTATTGAATATCTTTTTTTAATATAGTAGTTTTGAAGTTTAAAATTCTGTGTGACAACTCTACAGCACACACTGATGAATTTATTCCAACACTGATTGGACATCTGCATTAACAGTGGTGAATTTCCCCTTAAACAGGTGAACTGGCACATTTAATCTCACAATATTCACAGATTAGACTGTTTCATCCACAGACCACACCATCTTTTCAGTGCAACCTGGCAACAACTCGCTTCAAGTAATAATTTTAAAGATGCTTCTATATCAGTGCTACCTGCCACTTAATGTCACTTCAGTCAGGATGTGAGGAGCGAGACATTACTCAACACCAGGAAGCTACTGTACTTGCAGCATAAATGCCAATCCAGCTGCTAAATAACACTGTCCCTTTAAAGGGGCCTAACGGGACTAACGTCATTGTTCGGCACACAGGGAAAAAAGATGTTTGTCAGCATGTTAGTCACAGAAGCATTAGAGCATCTTTGACACACAAAAAGGCACCGTACACCTGCAAGGATAACAGTCGTGACTAAAACGGTACTTGTGACAGCTTAAGTGCTAATGGCTGAGGTTACAGTGTCTGTGATCATCTGACTAATCCTTAAGTAACCATTAAGATTTATATAGCTTTAATACATGTTCTGCATTTAAACCTTTTGCACCCTTGTGTCTTGTTTTGTTCTTTATCGTTCAAAAATGTTGAACAGTGTAAGAAAACAATCTGTTTTGTCTGTGTGTCACAGAAAGAAAATGCTTGTGCGTGTGGAGTGTGTGTGTACATATACATGTAGGCTTACAGTTTGCAACTGCAATTTCAGAGCCCCTGTCTCTTCCTGTGCTTTGCTCAGCTGGGCCTGAATCGAAGGACAGAACAAAAGGAGAAAAGTTACAAAGTACAAAAAATGGCTTCCTGTCCTTATCCTGGTGATATACGGTATTGACAGAAACGGAGCATGTGAGCGGAGCAGAAGCAGGAGCGGCCATATATTATCCAAAGTGTGCAGTTCATTCACTCAGCCCTCTCCATTTTGTTCCAGCGCTGCTCACAATGCCCCTGTCTACCACGAGCGCAGTTTTATCAATTTTCAGTGCAGATATCTGTCAATTTGTCCACAAAGCAGGAGTACTGAGCACGTTGACAAGGAGCGGCTGAGCAGCACGTATTTACAGCGTCTTTAGCGATGAGAAAAGTGTCACTCAACAACATGCAGACTAAAACTGGCTGGCAGCTAAGAGGAGGGTAAAAAAAAAAGTCATTTATATTCAAATTTGTTTTAAAAACAATACACTTGGCTATATGGAAGATACGCTATAAATTCAAGTGCTGTTATTGTGTTGTTTGTGAGAGTGCGCACACACACCTCCATCTCTGCGTTGTGGTTCTGTGTCTTCTGCAGTACATCCTCTGCTTCTCTGAGCCGTTTGTTGAGTTGAGGAGAGTACTCAGTAGGCGCCAGCTCGCTATCATAGGACTCGAGTATGGCACGCATTCCGTCACGCTCCTGTAACACATACACACATACACGTTAACATAACACCACAAAATAAAAAATCCCGCTCTATACTTGACAAATTTCCATGATGCCGGGGAAGAAGAGAGTCATGACCTTACAGAATTTTGATCAGATATGTAACGTTCAAGCTCATGAGAGTGAATAAACTGAGAATATCAAAGCTCTTTGATCTTTTTCTGATTTGTCTGTGTTACTTTTGTATGACTGTGTGGTGTATTAATATGACAGGCAAACGTCTTTGTAAATGAGGAACAAAGTATGAGGCAGCTGCGCCTTCCTCATCCAAGCTGTGACAAGGGAGGCTTAAGGTTATGGTCATGCTCATCTGCATTTCTCCTCATGTAATAATCAAATCAAAGGCAAATGTCTTTGTAGACAAAGGATAAAGAATAAATCAAAAAATTAAATCAGAGAGTCACGACAGAGAAGTGTCTTTGCAAATGAAGCATATAATATTATGCTGCCTCATCTCTCTTATCTGAAATGTGATGAGATAATTTAAAAATTCAAATGAATTCTTTCTCCTCTTTAACACTGGAATGAAAGACGTGTCCTCAACACTGTACTCCGTCCAGTAAATCAACACTCCAAGCGGTTGCCTCTCTTAGAGAAGAGAGGATAAAAACCTCTTCAAGTCAACGTCTTCTCAAGTGTCACTCAGACTGACGCGCCGTCTCCAAATAGCTCACAAGTCTCTGTCAGTACGTGTCTGTCTGTCTGCTTGATGTTTGAGTGTGTATGTTCATTTTCACACACAAAAACATGCATGTCTTGATTTGGCTCCCAAACAGCACAAACCAACAATGACACAAAGCAAAGTGTTATAGAAGAAGAAGTCGGCCACCTACAGGACATATTGGAAAATAAAGACTGTCAAAATAATTATATTGCGTATGTGTAAACACAAACAGCAAGGGCTCTGTAGCTGCTTCTAAATCATTACCATTTCATACCAATGGTCCATTTTAACCATTAAACTTTGAATAACTAGTCTGCATTTCCTGTTCATTTGTGAAAAAATAAACCATGACAAGTTTATCTCATCTCATCCCCAGTAGGAGAGATGCTGTGTGCACTAGTGCTGTAATGATACTGGAATTTCTAATTCCACAATACAGTACCTTGAAAAATATCAATATTCAATACCATTCCAATACTACGGGGAAAGATTCACAACAATTTATGATTTCATTTAGCAGATGCTTTGATCCAAACCGACGTACAACTCAGAGCTGGTACAACACAAGGATCCAGTCAGGAGAAAACAAGACGAGTAAGTGCCACGGAGCAAAGTTCAAGTCTGACAGGACGTATGTGCCTACAGGTAGTGACAGCGACACCATGCATAGAGGACATAAGACTTTTTTTTTTTTTTTTATGGATATCTTGTGCAGTCAATCAAATATAAAGGTGTTCACAAAAGAGCTGGGCCTTGAGTCCTCTCTTTAGGAGTGAGATGGACTCTGATGATCGAAAAGAGTTTGTTCCACCATCGAGGAGCCACAAACTGAAAGAGTCTAGCTAGCGACCTTGGGCCCTGTAGTGGTGGTTGAATCAGGCATCTTTCATTGGCAGAGCGTAGTGAGAGGGAGGGAGTGTAGACCTGCATGAGGGAGTTCAGGCAGGCGGGAGCAGTTTCAGTTGCTGGGTCAGGGGGTTGAATTTGATGTGGGCAGCGACCAGGAGGCCAGCGGAGCGATGTTTTTGGCCATGTAAGAGACTGAAAGCAATCTCTTACACACAATAATGAAATCACCTGGAAAGCTTGGGCTGTTTGACATAAAGTAAAAGGTGATGTAGTCAACAGGGAAGGGTACAGTTGCGGATGTGGGACTCCATATTGGAGAAATTACTACTTTCAGGTGGGCGGCGGATGGATGATTTATGTGTACATGCAGATACCCTCTACTTTTCAATATATGCCAAGTTAAGTCAGTTAAACTGCTACAAGTGGACAATTGGAATATTATTTTTTGTTTACCAAAGGTATCAATTAGTCAAATATCTAATGAAGCAAGAGGTAAAGTCTTTCATTTCAAAAACTGTTCATCCACAACAGGTCCGAAAACTTCACCTGATACAACATTTTAGCTTGTAACAATAATTAATCTTCACTACATTTAATTCATGCGTTAACACAGTTAATCTGCACTGGTTGCCAAGCAACATGATGAGTGAGAACAATCTAATCAGTTCCAAAAAAAACTGGCACACAGCCCATTTATTAATGCAAATTCATTGTCAGTCAGGACTGTTAAAATGATGCGTCTCCTCCCCTCCCTTCGCCGCGCCGGTCCGCTCTGTATTACAACGCAAAGCAGGCGGCATTTTGTGGCAATCAGGCTTTTAATAAACATCTCACAAACTGCCAGGCTGCTTAGGACCATCCTTGAATTCTGAGGGTCATTGAAAGCTCAATAGTCTATTATTAAGGGGGCTAATTTCAGGGAAGCGCATGCAATTCAGGTTGAAGTCAGGTAATAAAAATCGGCAGTAAACACCAGTTCAGATAAGTGCATGTGCCATATGTTGATTGCTGAGTGCTGTCATTTTGGAGTGGTTTAAAAGCACCTTGTAATTCCTGCATGTGAAATTCTCTGAATAATGGGCTTCAATTGGCCTGTCAGATTAGCTCATAGGCTAGTATCTGAAAACAAACCATGATTACCCTAATCAGATTCAGCCTGTGATTAGCCAGATCAAAAACAACATAATCCATTTAAAGATGACTGAGTCTGGTTCATTTAAAAACACTATGCCGTATGTGAAATGATCCTTAATGCAACTTTATTTGTTTTGGCACCAAAGCGGCATCATTTGTCATGCAGCATTACACAATTGCCTAAAACATGTCATGAGAAACTTGGGAAGGAGAGAGCAGGAAGACCAACGGGAGAACAGACTGAACAGAAGTAAATACAAAAAGGTACAAACACATTTAGAGGTCAGCGTGTATGTGTCTGCTGCCAATCCTAACCAGCAGGCCCTTAGGCTATTTACTGTCCATTAACGTGCAATGGAATTCACTCAATCTAAATCAAAAATCTGTCGCCATTTCTCTGATAAAAACTCTCATTTTAAAAACAAACGGAGCGGCAGGACAGAGTGATAAAACTATCATTACTGTTTTCATCATCCATTTTTTTTTTTTTTTTCCAAAATTGCTTTTGTGTCAACTGTTTTATCTAGTGCGTAGAGATGTGACTGTGCCTCTAATGGGTCAGCGAGTCTGTCCCACAAAAAGTATATGAGAAACAGAACATCTGAGCAGGTCGGCAGCAGCATAAAGGAGACGTAGCCTCGTGGCAGAGAGAGAGAGAGAAGGATGAAATCTGTTCTCCTCTCTATTTCCTTAATAACTGCTGTCAAGATGCGGCCGAGCAAAGCACTTAATCATTATTGATTTGTGCACCAGTATGTGGCCACAGTCATTCCCACAGGTGGAGGGAGGAACTGGAGATCGGTATAACCTTAGAGCTCAAACCAATACTTGATCAATACAAAATCAGTTGACAACAATTTAGATAAATCAATTAATAGCTCAAGTCATTGTTTCAGCCACAAATGTCACACGCTTCCCTGCTTCCAGCTGCTTAAATGTAAGGATTTGCTGCTTTATTCTGTTGTATTCCGTGGTAGGGCTGGGAGCTATATTGAATTAATTATTCTTTGTCGTTGCACAATGTATAAAATGTTTACATCTTGAAAATAATGTTATTACAACTTGCAAAAAAGGTAACGTTTTAATGTCTGTTGGCTACATTAGTTATCTCACATTATAATAATAAAAAACAAAAACATTTGCATCCAAATGTATTATATCAACTACCATTACGCCAGAGGTTCCCAAACTGGGGGGTGTAAAGCCACTGCAGGGGGGAGTATGGATGACCAGAATATAGAGTGAAACAAAGTCATATAGGTGAAATAAACAAACTTGGATCCTTTTTTATACTTGCTTCCCGATTTATTGTTAATGATTGATAATAATTCTCTGGTGAGAGGGGGCATGCCTGGAAAGCTTTGGGAGCCACCAGCACTGTGCAATTACTCGGAGTTGCTTCGTCAAAATAACCACTAGGTGGCACCAGAAAAACAAAATGATTACAGAGGTAGAGGGTGAAATAAGATCATGTAGTTATAAGACGCCCAGTCAAACCTCATACAGAGAAAGACGCAGTAGAAAAGACGATGGAAATACGACATTTCAGTTGGTTTCATGTATTGATGTGAGGAAGGTTTCATCAGATCTGTGTGGAGCCATGTGTGGACGTATGATAGAGCCATGTGTGCGATGAGGAGACTGTCAGAGAGGAAACAGCTCATCAATCATGTGAGGTTAAAGGAAAACTGAGCACTTTTTAAGTGGATGTCAGGTCAGTCAGTTTTTCTGCTGCAAAATCTGCTGTTCTTCCTGCATCCATTGATGTCACAGTGACGTCGTCGGCGTTAAGGCAGAACTGCAGGCTATTACAGCTTGGATATGTTTTTTTGGGTGGTGACATCACGGCAACATAGATCTGGGTGCACAACGCCTCCCAGTACATGTACCGGGCACTACCGGGACAGCTCTGTGAGCAAGAAAACTCAGTTGTTTTGGTTAATAATACAGCACACACAGAGGCATTTATTGCTTCAGTTGACTACACTGAGCATCAACACTGATGGGACATTCGCATGAAAAGTGCCTAATTATCCCTTTAAGTGTTTGTTACATCAGAACTTATCCAGAAAGTATTTCCGCCTCCCAGTAAGCACTATTTTTTCCCTCCAAAAAATGCAAAAACCACCTCAAGTTTTGCTTTATTGTTTTTTCAGATTCTGCTGTTTTCTTCTCTAATGTGATACTTCAAAATGTGAATAAAACTGTGCTGAAGGAAACACGGCCATCAACTGTTTGGAGCTGTGCCGTATCAATTATAGTACATTAGTATGTTGTAATTTTCTTGAAATTATGCAAAATAAATGAAAGAACAATGATGAATAAAAGACTAAATATACTTGGGCACTTGCAGATATGGTTGGGTGAGAGACATTAAGATACTCAGCCATAGTTAAGCTTAATATAACTTGACATGAATATTTTGTGGTGAGAACCAAAATATTTAGCAAACAATCAGTGAATAAATTAAAAGGGTCAAAGTTTTAAAAGGCCCAGTACTGAACAACAACAAATAATATGGATATTTAGTGATAAACTGTAATTATTCACACCCTCTGAGTGCTTTGTAAAGTGTGAATGGTTGACTACAGTCTCTGCCAGAACAGTGTTGGACCAAACCATATTTTCAGCGTGCCTGTGGCCCTGCTTAGTTATGGTAGTGGGTTGAGTGTGTGCGAGTGTGTGTGTGTGTGTGATTTGTGTACTAAGAGACTGAGCATGTTGACCTAGGGAATTACACACACTGAGAAATCAATATGGTAGGGAGGTCTAGTCAGGAACTGCAGAGCGGGGGGGGAACAAGCCAGACAGATTGAGGAGTCACATGACACTCATCCACCAATCGGAGGGAGCGAGGGGTAGAAAGGCAGATTAGGAATTCTGTGCTGGCCCTGAGATTCGAGTGAGTACTGTGGTCCCTGAGCGTTTAAAGAAAACTTCTGACATTAGGTGATGGTGGAGAGGTCTTTATGTGAGGGTCTGATTTACTTGCTATCATGTCTGTGTCAGGGCTGGACAATATATCAATAATATATAAATATCTTGACACGAGACTAGATATCATTTTAGATTCTGGATATTGGTATATCCTGATATGGCATAAGTGTTGTCTTTTCCTGGGTTTAAACGCTACATTACAATAAAGTGATGTCATTTTCTGAACTTACCAGACTGTTGCAGCTGTTCTATCATTTGCCTTTCCCCCCACTTTGTCATTATACCCACATTACTGATGATTATTTATTAATAATCCACCCCAAAATCAAAAATACATATTTTTCCTTTGATTTTGGGCTGAACTGTCCTTTTTCTTATTTTATGAAAACAACAGTAGCATCCCTACAATGCTGTTGCAATATCATCATGTGATATTTCATTTTGCCCATATTGCCCATCCTAGTTTGCACTATTTAAGAATTTATGGTATGTTGCAGCTGGGGATGGCTCAACACCACTTTTTCATGTCAGACATCATTACTAACACCGCAGCCTTCAGAATCTGCTGATATTGATACCAGTCCTATACCTTGGTCATAATTTTTTTGTGCTCTTCAACAACTAAGGTACTGATGATATATTTGTATGGATATCTAAAGAACATCAAACTGTGAAACAAACATTTCACTCCCATGGAGGAAGAAAGTTAGTTTAGATCGTTTAGATTAATGGCTTGTATCAGACATAGCCTAGAAATAATGAGATATTATTTAGAAGCCTTAAAAGGATACTACACTTTCCATGATAACCCATTCAATATGTACTCACCACTATGCCGATGTGATGATAGGTGCAGATCTTCAGTTCACAAAACAATCCTGGAGTTTTAGGAGAAACAGGGTAGCAGCCTCATCTAGTACAATGGCAGTGAATGGTGCACACAAAACAAACACAAAATGTCTCCATCCTGCTTGTGTGGTGTAATCCAAGTGTCTGCAAGCCGCGACATTAAAAATTCACCGCAAAAGACGCCATTTACGCCATGTTTTTAGCAGAAATGTCAACTGTAGCATGTAGCCGGTAGGATGTAAACATGGCGTCGATCTCACGAGACTTCGTATATATCCTAATGGCCGCTCATGCCGAAGTCTTGCGAGATCGAAGCCATGTTTACATCTTACCGGCTACATGCTACCGCTGATATTTCGGCTAAAAACATGGTGTAAATGGCGTTTTTTGCGGTTAATTTTTAATGTCGCAGCTCGCGGACACTTGGATTACACCACACAAGAAGGATAGAGACATTTTGTGTTTGTTTTGTGTGCTATTTTTAACGTTTTATTTGTGGTCACCATTCACTGCCATTGTACTGGATGAGGCTGCTACCCTGTTTCTCCTAAAACTCCAGGATTGTTTTCTGAACTGAAGACCTTCACCCATCATCACATCAGCATAGTGGTGAGTACATACAAAATGGCTTATTCTCACAGGGTGGAGTATCACTTTAACGCTGTGTTTGTTGGTTTGTTTTTGTGTGTGTGTCAGTGATTGTCGCGGCACCTTGGTTAACAACAGCAGTCTCTTCTGTAGTCGACGGACGAGAGCGTCCTGCGTCTCCCTCTTCTTCTGCTCCTCCAGAGTCTTGGCTCGCTGCTGGGACACCTCTGCACGGAGCTCGGACTGTGAGCGCTCCACACTCCTCACGCTGAGGAGACGATGAATGAATAGATGGAAAGCAAAAGTGAACAGGGGTGTGTGTGTGTGTGTGTGTGTGTGCGTAGGTTAATAACAGGGGACAGGAGAGGGCAGCAGAAGAGGGAAACTGAATGTTCAAACAATTAGAGAAAAGCAATTTAGAGTCAATTTAGAATAATACTCTCTAACAGATGACACACCTGACAGAAACAGAATAATTCCTAGACAAATGTCCAGAAATTATTTGCAGAAATGATTTGTGCCAGGTCTGATCAATAGGACAATAATTATACGAGGGGACAATAATTACAGCACACGCTCCCTCCATCATCCCCTCACAGACCCACCACTCTCTCCCATTCTGCTGTTTCTAATATTCCATAATGAGCCCAATACGCCGAGCAGAAGAGAGACGCTTGTTAGCTAATGAAAGCTTTCTTAGCTGGACTGAGCTGCAGCGTGAATATACCAGAGCATGCGCGCAGCCCTCCCTACAGACATCACCTCTGCCTAAACAGGACAAGTTTAATTAGTGAATTCCCTCTCTCTCAATCGCAATCTCAACACACACACACTCACACACACCAGTGGTTACTGTCAGGAGTGCTATCAGAATCAGGACCAGTTTAATTAACTTTGTGACAATTAAGGACTTCTCAGAGATACGCTCTAATAGATACATGGGGGGAGAGAGGCATGCAGGCAGACAGAATGAGAGAAAAAGGTCTGAAGGCACAGAGAGGGATTTTGTGTACGTGTGAGGGAGTGTTTGTTACCGGCTGTTGAGTGTGTAGTTCTGCTCTTTCAGAGCAAATTCTCTCTGCTGGATCTGAATCACCTCCCTGGACAGATCCTCTGGTTTCCTACAGACAGACACACACACAGGAACAGTTAGCATACACGTGTGTGCACGCACACACTCACAGACACACACAATGAAAAATCAATATGACTGAGAGAGCAGAAAGGACAGAGAATAGATGAAAACGACGGTTTTTCCATATTCTTTTGTTAGTCGGCCAGTGGGGAGCTGGGAAATAAAATGACATGAGCAGCAGAGGGAGAGATGAGAGGAGGATAGTGGGCTAAATACTGGTCACAGTTCTACAAAACAAACTCACTCCGTGGGAGAGATTGACAGATTACAAAACACCCACACACGCGCACACGTAAACACTCAATGGGAAGGCAACAATGCAGAAGGTCACTTAGTTTGACAGAGATGCACCACATGATCTCCAAAATCCTCTAACTATGGATCTTTCCAAAAAAAACCAATGCCATTATCTCTTTATCTCCTGTGAAATGGGCATACATTACCAGAGTTTAGTTCAAAATCTTACTTTTTCCTGCTACTTTATAGTTAAAGTTACACATCTGAATAGCAGGGGCAGATTTAGTCATTTTGGGGCCTGAGGCAAACACAAGCATGGGCCCCTCCTCATCTCTTGTTCTTCCCCTTTTTTAGTACTTGAATAATGAAGTCATAAAAACAAACTTTTATTCATGGTGGAGGGCACTGGACGAATTGAGCATATTCAAATCCTCATGAAAGAAGCTGCTCTGTAGTCTTGGGGTGCGGGAGTGGATACTTCTGTATCTCTT
>JAJHUR010115979.1:5411-15971 GCA_027495735.1 Lutjanus campechanus | reverse complement strand
GTATGAGAGAGGGGTGTGTGTGTGTGTGTGTGTGTGTGTGTGTGTGTGTGTGTGTGTGTGTGTGTGTGTGAAGAGGTCATCTGGTCCTGAAGGCTGCGGCTCTCTGACACACTGAGCTGAAGCACCAGTGACTCGGTCGAGCCCTGTTGAGTCGACAGAACAGATGCTGCTGACTGGATGAGAGCAGATCTCAGATCTCTGAATAATCAGTCAGTTCTGTTCTAAACTGCTCCCTCAATATTTACATTATTCTGTCAGACCGCACAAATAGATCTGACATCATCCTAAATCTGCAAATGCATCTTGGATTTGTTTTCTGAATGTTTTATTGTTTTTCCTCACTGCACCTTCAGTCATGCCTCACACCCGCCTGCGTCTGTGCAGAAATCCATGTCGAGAGGATCATTCATGTACAGTCTTTCAGTCGGTAACAAAGGTTTTTCAAACTAACTGTCCACTATTTCATAATCAATTCATCTGTTGTTTTTTTTTAAAGAGAAAAGTCAAAATCCTCTCATTTGAGCTTCATAAATGTGGATATTTTGTGGTTTCTTTACTCTTCTATAACAGTAAACTGAAGATGTTTGGATTGTGGACAAAACCAGACATTTGAGGACGTCATCTTGGGCTTTGGGAAACACTGATCAACATTTATCACCTTTTTCTGACATTTTATAGACCAAGCAACTAATCAACACACATGCTTGGAACAGGAGACTGAATCACATTTGTCCTTTCATCTGTGACAACTGATGATGGGCCAGAAAGCACCAAGCTGACGTCCACTATGTGTTGTTGAGTGTCTGCAGTTAGTGTCTGTTGTCTCTGTGTGTTTTGTTTGTCTTCAAATGTTCTAACGATGAGGAAACCAGACTTCTGACTTGTTATTTTCTGTCGTGCAGCTGCAGAGAACACATGCTTCTGGACAGCTTGTGATTGTCACATGCTGATGTGTTGTTTGTGTTGCGTTTTCAAGGTTACAGGTTGTGTAAAGCAACAATAAATGTGTGTCCTGAGTTTGTCACACCACAGAAATGTAAAATTAGGTCTGATAATCTGATAAAGTCTGATAATCCTGATAAAATGAGCAGTTTTCTCTTCTCTGAAATGCTGAGGGTGTGTCCTCACTGCTGTCTCTGTGCCAAACACCTGAAAACCAGCTGAAACATGGACACTCTGTCCAGCAGCTTTAACAGACATCTCTCAGTCTTTTCACATGTTTTCAGCAACTATGTTCTAACATGTATGATGTGTTTAGAAGAAACCGTTACACAGACTTGAACGCTGACTCACCATGTCCACCAGAGCCACATACAGGAAGAGTCCGGCTGTGAGGGCGAATATCCACATGGAGATGTTCTCTGCGTAGTGTCCGATCAAGATACCCGTCACCATGCCCAGGTAGGCCATCATGGCCGACAACATGTTATAAAGAATGGCCTGACGCACCGTCATACCGGCCTTCAGCAGCACCGCAAAGTCACCTGGAAAACAGAAAAATACAGTCAATCACATCATGTTCTTTAACTGAACTGTCATCATAAGAACATCTTGTAAACAATGCTGCACATACATATCAAGATAAAACATCACCCAGTCAGACTTTCAGCTGTTGTTGGTGAATCTGAAAAGAGTGAGATGAGAGTGAAGCTCTTACCCAACTCATGAGGCAGCTCGTGACAGAAAACAGCCACAGACGTACTGAGCCCGCTGGACAGACCTTCAGTGAAGGCAGCTCCTGTAGAACCACAGCAGAATATTCAAACAACTCTACATTATAATATTACACTCAACAGTAAAGGTTTGAAGACTGACCGATAGCCAGGCCGTCGCTGAAGTTGTGCAGACCGTCTCCCATGATGACCATCCAGGCGAGCGTGGCCACGCCGGCCTGCTGGAAGTGCTGCTCCGAGTAGGAGTGCGAGTGGCTGTGGGGGTGGTGGTTCTGGGAGTGGTGGTGGTGCAGGATGTGGTGGTAGTCATGGTGGTGGTGGTGCATGCTGTCGGCCTGGCCCACCGTGTCATGGAAGTGGGAGTGGCACTTGTTCTCGCAGTCCTCGGCGGTGTAGGCCGCAGCCCCCGACGCGCCGCCGTAACCCTGCGGGGACACGACGGACACCTGCGGCGCCAGCATCACCTGCTCCTCCTCCGCCACGCTGCCGTGCAGGCTGCTCCCGTGGTCGCCAAACAGACCGGCGCCATTAGTCTCCACGTCTGGAGGAACAGAGACAAATACTAACGTCAGTTTTTAGAGACATTATTGTCCAAAATGATTCAGAACAATTAGAAATGACAATAATATGTTTTTCTTAATTCACTGAAATATTCTGTGTTTTTAAACGGACAAATGTTCGGTTTCACAAAGTTAAAAAGTGTGTTGGTTTGTTGGTTTGTTGCGTCTCACCCTCAGTTGGCTTCAGGTCGTTCTCTTCCAGAGCAGGCTGCTTCTCCGGATCCGCTTTGTCGTTCTGATCCCACTTCTTCTGGATCTGTTCGGACGCAAAGCGAACACCTTGTTTTTATTTCATACAACGGCACAAACAACCACAACAACAACACCACCAGCATTAAACCTCATGTTTCCATGGTGATTACAGTCTTCAACCTGCAGCTGTTAAAACCTTTGACACCTTTGATATATCCAAGAATCTAAGACCACATGAAGGTATTTACCTGCATTTCTCTGTTAAGTGTATTTCTGTACTTTATACAGCTTTTTTTTTTTTTTTTACTTTTGCACTCGAGATGCAACAGTTAATCAATCAATCGATTATTAAATTAATCGCCAACTATTTTGAGTCATTATTGTAATTCTTAAATATTCAAATATTCTTAAATGTGAATATTTTCTGACAGTAAACTGAAGATCTTTGAGTTGTGACTAAAACAAGACGTCGTCTCAGAAAATTTGGGAAACACTGATCAACATTTTTCACCATTTTCTGATATTTTAAAACAAATTAAAACCATTAATCGAGAAAATAAACGACCGATTAATCAACTATGAAAGTAATCATTAGTTGCAGCTGTATCTTTAATCTATGTTGTTCATTTTTGTACTTTCTGCAGCTTCTGTCACTACGACCTTTCATTCCTATTTATTCCTTGTAAATATGTGCGGCACCATTTTAGGACGATGCAACTGCGATTTCCTCGTGTCTGCACAAAGACAATAAAGTTCTTGAATCTTGATCAAACTCTGACCTTCTGCTTCTTGTCCTTGTACATCTTCCCCAGCGTCAGGAAGTGTTCGATCAGAAACATGAAGTAGACTCCACTCAGAGCCGTCAGTCCCTTCCACACGGCATCCAGGTTCTCCCCGCCCTCATCGTGGAGGTGATGGTCCTCCAAGGAATGCATCCCAGAATCCTCGTGGTGGTGGTGGTGGTGGCCTCCCTGAGACTGAAGCATCCACAAAAAGAAACGCGTAAAGAGACGGATGAGACGAGGAAGACGACGAAGAAAACCGACACTGATCACGATTCAAGAGATTCTGGATGTGACAAAGTGAATCAAACTCTGAGGGAACAAAAGTCAGTAAAGCTTGATTTGTGAAGGACCGGACGCGCGGCGCCACGTCGACTCACGTGGGGGATGAGATGAAGGAAGGCGTCGCCGCTCATCGTGCCGACAGCCAGCGCCACCAGGAAGCTGAGGAGGAACTTGAAGAAAACTCTGTTCATGAGCGGGATGAGGACGACGCCGGCCAGCGACAGCAGGCTGATGATGGTGATGGAGACGATCCCGCCGACCCACGCTGAAACGCACAAATCAAACGCTTCAATAACCGACAAACACAACTTCAAAATGTATTCATGAAATGATTTAGTCTTATTCTTTCACCAGCTTACCTATTGTGATGCTTTTGCCACTTTCTCCATCTGAGCGCTCGCTGTGGTCGTGGTGCGAGTTGTTGTGGTCGCCATGGTGACCGTGACCATGTTTATGGTCTGGAAATGAAGATCAAATCAATCTAGTTTTATATTTTCAATCTAAGCTACAGCAACAACTTAGTGAAAATGAAACAGAATCATCAGTCCCGCCCGTCTTCATACTTTATACTTTGTGTTGACAGTCTGCCAGGGTGGCATCAGTGTAAACTGGTAAATCTGGATCGTCAGCGTGAACCTGAACACTACCAGTGTGTCAGTCTGTGAGTCAGCAGACACACATGCCATGTTTCAAATGATAACTTTATATGTCAGCCTGGATATTTGAGTCAAAGTCAACGTTTGAGTCAGTTTAAAAACACTTTCTAAACCATTTTCCATTTTGATTTTTAAAAATTTAGTTTGTTTTATTCAACAATCTATCACAGGAGGAGTGAGAGGGAGGTCGGACGTCAGAGAAGCAGCAGGAACAAACAGTCGATGATTGTTGGGAACGTGGACAGACAACCAGAACCAAGACGGTTTTGGTGTAATTTTTGCGTTGTTTTTGCGATGATAAAATTATTCTTCTATAAAGCAACTAAGTAAGTGAAGAAGTCTGGTGAGTTTGTCAGGAGCGATAACTCAGCTACAAAAAGGATCTCACTCTATAACAAAAAGGTCTGTCTCTGTCAGACACACTTAGAAAAACAATCTGGGCCTGTCAGAGGCAAAAACAAGAACTTTTAAATGGATGGCCTTTGACTGTGTGCAGCTGCCAGGAGGGATTTATGTTGCAGCTCAGTTTTACTCCTGCCGGCTGCAGCGTTCTGCCTCAGAACTGGACTGAATTAAAAAATTGTTGTCTCCATTAGTGACTCAGTTTATTTACTGGAGTCTCCTGCTGATCCAACACAGCAGTCTGTTGTCTTTCTGGAACATTTTCATACTCGTCTCTTACCTCTCTCCCCGTGTCCTGCGGCGCCTTCGTGCAGGATGCACGCTCCGCCATCAAGCTGGTTGAGGAGGGCGGGGCAGAGGAAGCTGAAGTCCCTGACGGTCACAGCCACCTCCTGAGACATCCCATGTGAGGAGAGGATGCTGGAGGCGTTCAGACACTGGAGACAAAACACAAAAACTCAGTTTTAAAAACACAAAGATACGTTGATGAAAAGTCATTGGAGACCTTTGATTTGACTTTCTCAGAGGTTAACTGGAGAAACATCACAACAGAACTGCACTGTAAACTAACAGAAAAACAGAAATCACTGCATCATGTTACAGGACTACAACATAATTTTGGCCTTAGATGCGGTTTGCATATTATTTTTGAATGGGAAGTAGCAGATATGTGATTTCAATATAGTTTACAATCTAACAAAGAGTCTAAAACTGTTAAATAAAGAACATTATTTCTGTTTTTGTGTAATTTAAAACAGCTCGTTACATCTTACTGGTGAACTGTAAAATAAAGTGTAGCCGTCATGTTGTACCTCTAAACTGTCCGTGCTTCGGTTGCGAGGAAGATCCTGGTTTATGTGGTCATGATCGTGATCGTGGTCGTGATCGTGGTCGTGATCATGATCGTGATCGTGGTCGTGATCGTGGTCGTGATCGTGGTCGTGATCATCGTGATGGTCGTGGTCGTGATCATGGTCGTGATGATCCCCCCCGCTGAGTGCAGCTGCCTGTGTCTGAGTCTCTGTGACCAGTCTGGCGGCAGACGCCCCGGTGGCTTCTGTGCTGCCGTCTTGTCTCTTATCATCCCCGCCTGGTTTCACCATCAGCTGGGCGCTGTACACCGCCGTGGTGCCGACCTCCTGAGCCGCTACGGTCTTCTTGTCGTGCAGGTTGCGATGGTTGTCCTGATCTTTGAAGATTTCAGAGCTCTTGGGAAACTTCCTGGTCTGCGAGGGATCGGCGTGGGCGCGTTTCTGGTGATGCGAGTCGTTGTCGTCATGGTGATGGTGGTGATGGTGGCCCTCGTGGTGGTGGTGATGATGGTGGTGGTGGTTGTGGTGGTCGTGCTGGCCTGGTTGCTCGTGATGTTGCACCATGACGGTCCTGATGCGATCCAACCCCACGTTCTGTAGGAGACGCTTCAAACCGGCCAGAGAGATGGTGCCGTTTTCTCCGTATCTGAAACATCGACACAGTAAGTGTACAAGAGACAGCAACTTAAAGCTGCAAATTAACATTATTTTCATTATATTTTTCCCAACCGACTGTTAAATTGTCAGCAAAAAGCAAAGCTTCAGGTGATCCTTTAAATCTCCGATTTATTGTGATTTTATTTTTTTATTTTTTAACTGTACAATCTTTGTGTTACTTCAGGAAACGAAGAGTTTACTCAGTGAGTTTGTCTGGGTTCCTGTCAGGGGCTCACCTGTTAAACAGCGCCTCCAGGTGTTGCCTCTGGCTCTGCTCAGCTCTCTGCGAGTCGACCACAGCGGACATTAAACGCGCTGCGCTGTTCGTCTCTGTGGTGGACGGGCTGCAGTCCGGCCCGGCCGACCCGCCGCCGGCAAACAAACTCGTGGCGAGGAGAAACATCACGGCCAAGACGGCTCGACTCCTCCTCTCTTCCATCATCTGTCAGGAGAACAAGGATGTTCAGAAACAGCAACAAGTAGCTCATCCTGCCATACATGTCAGAATATCTAAAAATTCAATACTGCAGTTTCTTACTTTCAAAGATCTGAATCGGCCCCAAAATCTCAGTATTAGTCAGGCTGTAGAATATATTAAAAGGTTTATCATCATATTAAATTATTATAAAGTCAGTGTGAAAATATCTAAACTATCTGTCGATTTTGATTTGATGCTTCAGCAGATTCAAACTTTTAATTTCTCCTCCTGTCCTACTAAAATCAGCAGAAGTTCAGCAACAAAACACGTCTTTAAAAAGCCTGAATTTAACTTCAGCTCAGATTATTTAGATCCACACATTTACATATTTTCAGACACACTAAGACTTCTACTGGACTTTGCAGAAATCAGACAATATAAAGACTTCAACAAAATAATTATAAGTAATTCAAATCATTCTGATCAGAAGACAAAACAGACACTATTTCCATGACAGTACTTCTTCTATGAGAGTAAACTGAATATCTTTGACTTCTGGACTGTTGGTCAGACAAACCATGACAGTGGTTACTAATGAACTGAGAAACTAGTTATAAACAAGTTAAAAAAAGAAAATCCATAGTAATATTGAATCATGGATTTGGAGAATCGTGACACCCCGATGACATAATGAATCAAAAAGAGATTATTAATATAGCAGTGGAGCTTATTACAAATCCTCCTCTCAGTCACAACACTAAATTTAGAACTTGTGGCTCTGGAGTTTGGTTGTTGCTGCCTTCTGCTGAAGTTCACAGGACGATTTCTGCTCCACGTAAAGCTGAATCATATCCTGAGAAATTCTTACTTCACGTTAAAACAACCACAAACCCGCCACAGTACCGACCAATGATGAATCAAGAACCTGTGATACCCAATGCTGAGTGATTCTCAAAACTTTCCCGAGGAAACCGTCTCAAAGTTGCTTGTTTTGTCTGACAAAGTCCTCAGATTGGAGGAGTCAGAACTGGTTAACGTTTCTGCAATTCTGTTTGAAAAACAGCTTTTCTTTTTTTTAAATTTAACAACTGTGAGTCTCACTTCCCTCCTCTGAGGGGAAAACAGTCTGTGTCCACAGTTTTACCTTTACACTGACCTCTGTCTGGTAAATCACGGTCAGAAATAATCCATTATTTATAGTTTATAACTGCAACACAAAGGCACAAGATGGTACAACACAGACAGATTACCACCTCATTACAACTGGAACACACTCGTCCCACTAAAGTTCTTCATTTTAAAGTTTAAATGGTTTGACTGATGCTTGAACAGTGGCAGGAGAAATATTCAATTACTTAATTACTAGATTAATAGGGCTGCACACATTGGAAAAAAAAAAAAAGTTGTATTGCAATTATTTTGACTGAAATTGTAATTCCAATAGATTAAATAGATGCAGATTATTTGACAGTAGATGACAGTCGACACGCCCCCAGTTTGGAGAAGCAGCGGCAGCACCGGTGTGGACGGGGTCACCTCATATTAACTGAATTATACCTTTACTCACTAAGCAGGCAAAATGGCCTCTGAAAGGAGATTAAAATTAGATTAATTAATTAATTAATTAATTAATTAATTAATTAATTAATTAATTAAAAATTAAATTAATAAAATAATAATAATAATATGCTGATTGGTCAATTACAGCATTCTAAGGTCTGTTATTTCTGTATAACAGACTGTTGCTACAGACACAGTTCTGGGACTCTGGAGGAACAATGAAATCATTGTTAAATCATTAAAATAATTATAAAATTAATATGTTCGGCCATTTTTTTTAATGCAAGTAACCATGTAATAAAAGGGGGATAATGTACAGTGAGATTGGTGTTACTGTAATATAATACACTCTATATTATCCCTTACATCTCTAATGCAGCTGGCTGCGATGGAGCTAATCTTGCACATTTTATGTAGGCCTAATGATGAAGTTTCATTTACTTTGGCCAAAGCAAGATTAAATCGAAAGCAACTGGACTTGTTCAAAAAGCCTTTTTCTGAAGACGTTTCGCCTCTTATCCAAGAAGCTTCATCAGTTCATGCCTGTCTGACTAGTCTGACAGGCATGAACTGATGAAGCTTCTTGGATAAGAGGCGAAACTTTTTCAGAAAAGGCTTTTTGAACAAGTCCAGTTGCTTTCGATTTAATCTTGCTTTGGCTTACAATGACCTGGACGAATGAGAACATTCACGGACATGTTTGATTTACTTTATAACAATACATCATATTTTACAAGCACCTCGAAGTTGCACTTTGGTGCAGTACTTGAGTAAATGAGCTTATGACCCAACAGTGCTGTTGAATCACCTAAAGTTGACATTACACACTGTGGTTTTAAGTGAACACACGTCTGACGCTAATTTTAGGGAATTAACGCTCTTACACAATGGAACCATGATTACAGTCTGCTGGGCTGTATGACGGAAGACCTTTTCACGGATTATGATTAATTCCGGATATAATCAGAGATTAACTTTATTATAAAACAACACTTATTCAAAACAACAAAAGAATCCAATTAAATCTCATTGTCCACCAGCCAATTTAAACCAAATTATACCGTTAACCCACAGCGCTGTTTTGAGAAGACATACGGAAACAGATGGATGAGAAAACTAAAAAGATGCTGCCTGGTTTGTTGGAAGTTAAGCCGAACTGAAGTGCAGATTCTGAATGATTGGATTTTTAAAAAAGCTCACTTGAGTTGAGATTGTATTGGTCCTTTGGTCGGGAAGAATATTAAAATTTGCAGGTTTTCTGAATGAGGTCTGGCGTATGACTCCAACAACTGAAGCGAGGTTAACACCGGATATAGATCTACTATAACAGAGCACTCATCAAAAAAAGAATCATATTAGATCACACGCTGCTGATCAAACTATCTGCCAGCCAACTTCAAACAGATTATAACGTTTACCTACAGGGGTGTTTTCAGAAGACACATGTAAACAGTTGGATGGATGAGAAAAGTAGTGGAAAACTAGTGACAAGAAAAACTAGAGAAAACTGGATGCTATGATGCTCTGATGCTGCCTGGTTTATTGGATGTTGAGCCGAATTGAAAAGCACCTTCTGAATGATTGGATTACCAAAAATTAAATTGTGTTGACATGGTACACGTCCTTTAGCAGGACAGGATAATAAACTTACAGGTTTTCCGAACGGGGTCTGGCGCACGGCTCATACAAGTGATGCCAGGGGAGGGTGGCAGTTAAAACGTCAGCTTAACAAAACACACAGCTCGTCATTAGCAGTGACAATGGTACAAATTCAGGATTAACTGATGATGGTACTAACATGGTGGAAGCTTCCTCACCTCCTCTGTGTCTAACAGTGAATTAGCGGTGTTAGCCTCCCTGCTAGCAGCAGTTATTTCGTGTAATTTCTCGGAGGATGCTGATGTCAGATGGCATCTGCCAGGTGGCTGCGGCCCAGGCTCCGGCCTCGTGCTGCCGCCGAGGCTCGGCCTCAGCTTACAATCATATCAAGCCATAAAAACATAAAATCCTTCTCCCGCGGTACAACCAGCCATGCGTGTCTGTCTTTGAACTGAAACACTCGCACACACTGGAGGTAAACAGTAACACGTTGGGTTTGTGCGCTCTGCACCAGCCCGGTGCCGTGTGCACAAAGACGGCAAACCCGGAACTGAGGGCAGCCGCTGCCGCCGCCGTGCGGAGCGGACATGCTGCGGCTCCACTCGGCCACAAATCACAACAAAATCACCTTTAAAATGTGTTAAAATTACTCACAGTGGATGTGAATACTGTGTTTTATCCGCTCTGGTTGACGTGTGAAGGATACACGGTGTCGCTCGGTCCTCTCCGCTCCCGTAATGAAGGATGTGGTTTGTGCCGCCTTCAGGGCCTGCCGGAAATCTGAGGGACTGTCCACACAGAGTGCAGAAGGAGGGAAAATTCAGAGCAAACCAAAGCCCCCAAGGGGGGGGGGGGGGGTGGCTCAACAAAATTTGCATAACACATAGTCTTTATTAAGAAAAGAGACAGTTTTGGCCAAAAAATAAACTTTTCATTTTTTGGATTTGGCAGGTGCAACAACTAA
>JAJHUR010115978.1:0-31730 GCA_027495735.1 Lutjanus campechanus | reverse complement strand
TGCTAGAAGTGTTCAAAAAGTCCGCCCCTCAGTGCCACTGAGTCCTCACCAACACCAAGAAAGGGAAGCACATTACACCGGTCCTCCAATCACTGCACTGACTATACGTGTGTCAAAGGACACATTTTAAAATCCTATTACTTGTCTATGGAGCACTAAATGATCTTGAGCCGAAATGCATCTCTGATTTACTTGTACCTTACGAAGCACCCAAACCCTTCAGGTCATCTGGACCAGGTTTACTCAGAGTTCCCAGGATCAAAGCCAAGCAAGCATTTGAACAAAACCTCCTGAATAACTGAGATCTGCTGAAACTGTCAGCTCATTTAAATTTAGGGCTTAAAACCATATTTTTTTACTGTGGCATTTCCATAAAGTACGCTATTTGCATTATTTCTTGTTAATGTAATCTATAACTATTAATTTGTTTGCTTCCGCTTTTTGTTCTGAATGTTTTTTAAATTTAGTTTCTTTCATCTTTAACTATCTACTTCTTTTGCTTTTTGTCAACGTAGTTAAAATGCAATTTTTTAATGATTTCTTAATGTTGTATTTTTTCTATGCTCTTGTAAAGCACTTCAAATTGCTTTGTGAATGGTGCTACATAAATAAACTTGCCCTGCCGTGCCTGAACTTTAAGGCTGCCTTGCAGGGTTTCTCTGCCATTTATTTTGACTCCACATTTTAGTATCTTATTTCTGTTTGATTTTATAGACTAATCCAGCTTTATTTTTACTTACTTATTCTTTATTAATTTATTTTTTGGCTTTGGAGACCCTGACACTTTAATTGCTACCATGTCTTTAATTTTTTGGGGTTTCTTTGTTAAATCATGTTTTTGTAAAATACATGTCATTCATTGTTACACTTAAAACGTGTTTCAGCTGTGTGTTGTTAGGATTCTATTTTGACAAAGGTTTTGGGTAAACTTGTGTTACTCCCTACATTCTCCTAGACATTAAGTAAAGGTCGTAACAATATTAAACTTTTTTATTTAACACAAAATTGCTACAACTATATATTAAAAGAGAAGAAACAAACACAAAATGTTTGTTACCAAATCAGATCGACTCTAAAGGTATGAAGATATTTGACATTGTTGGTCAGATTTGTTCAGGTTTGTCGTGTTGGCCTTTTCCCACCCTGAAATTAATCAAGCGCTGTGCATTACTTCCTCTCAAATTGTAATTAAATTCAACTGTCACCATATCCAGCAATCAGACAGATTGGTTTTGGCTGCTTGGGACTTGTTCCTGTCTTAGCCACACTTTGACAGGGCATAACATTCTCTTTTGTTGGTTCAAAGAAAACAATAAAAACAACTTTATTAAGGCAAAATACACAAAACAGACATGGATGTGGTTCTGATTGCACTATATGTGTCTGCGGCTGTGTGTAGACATAGCCACAGTTCTCCTTCATCATAACTTTCTTGAGCTGCACGTAGGCGTCTGCACAGAGGTGTGCAGGGACCCTCGCTGACTTGGTCAGATGGCGAAAATTATGTTACGAGGACCCTGACGGCTATACCATGCTGCTTAGCCATGTGATATGTGGCTGTCACCGGTAAATGGTATACACCCTGTTATTCTCTGTGATGGTGCCTTAAGTTTAAACAAAGATGAACTTTTCCAGGCCCTTATAGTTGCTGACTTTGAAAACTAATTCTCTGTTTTGAAATAAAGCCCTCCTCTCCGTTCCACCACGAGGATAATCTGATAGAAAGTATGGGAATTCGAGTATATCTTGGAAGGAGTGTGTCTGGCCCCACCTTCGCTCCCACCCCGCTGAGTCAGAGAGGACACGGTAGCTGCCCTCACGGTGACGGTCCATCTGTCCATCAGATCTCATTAACAGTTCAATTGTCTGCAGGGAATCAGTGGTAGTCGGGGAGAGGCTCGCTGGTTGGAATGACAATTAGCATGCAAAGCAAACACAGTGCAAACAGAAGTAGCCTTGGCAAAAGAGTCCAGAAGTATGTAAGCCGCTGCAGATAATATGACGACATGTCGGCACACAGAATATCAATACAGGGATGAAGAAAAGGATAAGAATGCCATGAACATACAAATGACTATACATTGTCTATTTACACTGTATTATTCCCATTGAATCATCGCATGTAGAATGAAATGCTATAATACTTGAAAAATATGTGAATAACCAAGCCAAAAGTCAGATGCTAACTAAAAGTCACATGTCATTGTCTTACAAATAAAGCTGCTATATTTACAATAAATATGGATACTTTTGTTGTACAATGTTTGATGTTTTATACACAAATTGTATGTGTAGAATCATTCAATTTCAAGGTTCATGATTTAGGTCTTTGTTATTATTTTGACACTTTAGGAGAGTTGGTTATGCTAACAGATAATACGATATCAATGGATATCCAACAACCTACTCCCAACTCATCAAATATGGCAGCTTGGCCAGTAGCCCTATAGGCTATGATGCCGTAGGTACTCCTCTAGCGTCAGTGTTGCATGTGCAGGGCTCCACGGTCAAATTAGCAACAATAAATATGGAAGGTCTTTCATGCCTTTCAAAATAAAGGCACAAAAACTACTTAGTTAGGTTGAGCCTACGTGTGAAAATATCGCGAGATCGACGCCATGTTTACATGCTACCTGCTACGACATGAGCAGTATGGAGACATTTTGTGTTTGTTTGTTTTGTGTTACATTTACATTTGATCTCCATTTACTGCCACCCGCCTCCCACTGTACAATTCTAAAGTCATAATATCCCAGATATGAGCTGGTGAGGTAATTTGGAATCTGCACAGTCGTGATCACGGTTGAACCTGTGCTTTTGAGCTCCTGCTCATACGGCCAGCTGACTCAATCCCAAGCAGATTGAGCATCAAATAACTAATTACAAGCATCCACCCCGCCTCCTCTACATGCAGACTTTCTTGCTCTTTATATTACATCACCTGATTTCATCAGCACATCAAAACATAACACTAGAGGGACACTTACAAATATGATGCTCGAGTTTGAATCATATGGGCACTGACCGAGTTGCCGTATTTGTTGCACTGGGAGCGAGAACGGGCCACAATATCAGATGGTGAACACAAAGTCATACATTTTTTCCTTTTGTGTCTGTTCCATCTTTACGTCTATGTTTCACCAGATCTATGGGGATTCAGTTCTATATTACAGATTCTGATTTATCAACACAACACATATATTTGATCTTGTTGAATGTGCACTTGTTTACCTGCATTTTACGTCCATTGTTTGACTTTCAATGACTAACAGACTGGCGTACCTCAGCCATTGCACAAAATTCTCAATCAGGCTGGATCCAGACACAGATTGAAGAGAGATGCCCAGACAGCGCAGGGACGGATGACACTGCCTGGTCATCATGAAACTTGAGAGTAAGGAGCCCAGTGCTTTAGGGGAGAGGCCGTCTGCAAAGAGCATAACCAGCTATAAAGTAGCTCTCAACCTACTGACCATTGAGAGTAGAAAAGATCCCACACACTCTGAAGTTCACAGTTTGAAGAGACGACCTTTGAATCCAATTCCTCAGGTGTGAAATCCAAAAATCCGATAATAAATAATAAATTCAAGGAGATTGCTGAAGCCTATGAGGTCCTCAGAGCTGCCAAGAAAAAAAAAGACATTAATGATTGTTTTGGTGAGGTACCATTGAGTTGGTGCATCAGTCCAAGTATACAGACAGAAATGCCCATAAATAGCAAATCAACCCATTGAAGATCGCTTTCTATAAAAGTAAAGTGGCTCAGTTATTTTTATCCTGACTTCCTGGAACTTTTTGCAGTGCCTTTGTGTTTACGTGGCCAAACTAAATTTATGTCTTCCACAAACAACATATGTTTTCCTGCAGTATTCATATCCATATGTGTTCTGCTTGCTCCAGAAATCCTGCTAATTTATCTCCCGTACATCTGCAGCCAAATGGCAACAGTCAAGATTAACCTATCGCATAAGGAGAAACTCATCTAACTTGTGTCAATTGGGCACAATTAAGAGTATATCCGACAAACGTATAACTTATGTCATTTAAACACTTCAGACTTGCCCTGAAAATTGATGCAATTACGTTCCATCAGGCAGATTCTAAAGCACATACATCTTGACAATTACCACGCAACTCTTAACCCCTCTTATTCCCCCTTTGCATTTTATAGAAAATTACCAACTCTACTGCAGACGGCACAGATAAAGTTGTTAGAGGAGTTGCTATTTATGCATCTTGCTCACATAATATCACAAACAAGACTGCATCTGTTGACACTTATACCTATTTTTAAAATGTGGTTCATTTTCTAGTAACTGCTATACATTATGCACATTGAGGATGAAATATTTTTAGGCAAAGAAAACAAATCCACAGGAGACAACTCGCAAAGAGGATCTAGCAACACCAATGAAGGGTACTTCAAGATATTGAATGTAAGGTTACAACTGGGATTTTAAGAATGCCCTCATGGTAGCGAGGAATCTTAACAGGATAATTTGCTGTAATGGGCATCAAGGGTGCTCCAAGGAAAGAAGGGAAAGTCTTAAGCACATCATAGAGTCTTAACATTACTCTGACTTCAAAGTGATATGACCCAATCTCTTAAGAATCATAAAACTATAATCAGTCGAAGAGAAATCAAAGTGGATTTTACACTCAAGGCTTTGGATGAAATTTGAACTTTTTGTCCTTGCATATGAGTTCACATGGGGGTGTAGTGTCTGTGTTCTGTCTCATTTCTTATGGCCTGACTTAATAGTGTGTCATGTCAGGCACATTTGTTGAATAAAATATGGACTTAGGAACACTAAATAATTATAGACGGGACCGATCTGATCCCATATGGGTATAGGGAGCCAATACTGACATAATTCTCATGGGATATCGGACTAATGTCACTGATCAATGCACCAATACTTTTTCTACCGTCTTACGTAACAGTATTGCACTGAGCTGAGTCAAATGAGATATAGGAAGCCATAGTCACATCAGTCCCGAATAATCATAGGGGACATGCAACAAAGTAAATTAAAGAGAAATACAGCTAGAGTGAAGAAATGTATTACCCACCTAACTGATGGTTGCAACTACGTATAATAAACCATATACAGATCAGAGCAAAAAGTGTCCCGCTGGGCAGATAGGGCCCACCGAAAAGTTTCATGTGGCCTTCTCCTTCAATTGCTGCTACTATCATTGCAACCTGTTTGCGGCATGCATAGTGTACTGTATGTATAAGACAAAACACAGAGCAAGTTACGAAACAAAACAGTATGACAGCAACATGAATAACACGAGAACAGCAAGTACGGGTCAGTTTTGTCACATATAACAGCAGGTTTGGTACAGCACAAATCTTTTTTAGTAACATATTTGTCACAGGAAATCTGAAATTAGACACAAAAGCAGAGGACACATAAAACTTCAAGGATGATGTCCTTGTATTTCTGCACCCCACATCCCTTTAGACTAAAGAGGACCTCACAAAAAACTGCCTCTATTTTAAAAATAGTAAATCTGAAGAACCCATATCAGCTGCACAATAAAAGATGTATATAAATTTATATAAAAAATGTAAAGAATCTAGGTTTGTACTGATTAAAGCTTAGCCAAGAATAGACAAACGTGCAAGTCAATTTTATTCAGGGCAGGCCAAAACCAAAATTATCTTAGCATCATAATTCATACAATATGACATCCTCAAGGGAAAAAAGCATACCATTTATCACTGACTCATGCACAAATACAGAGCAAAAACTGGCCAATTCTCCTGGAATATGAAGCAGAACTAGAATATGATGGCAGTCGATCACCTTCTCAGCACAACGGATGATACGGTGCAGTCTGCTCTTGTCCCTGGCAATCACAGTGGCGTACCAGATGGTAATGGAGGTGGTGAGGATGGACTCCATGGCAGTGTAGAAGTGCACCATCATTGACGTAGGAAGTACATCCTCTGCTGAGCTTTCTTGGTGAGGCTGCTGGCGTTCTGTTCCCACTTGAGGTCCCGGGTGATGATGGTACCCAGGAAGTGGAAGAACTCCATGGTGTCTGGTGGAGACAGGAATCTGGTGATGAGCAGACCGGAAACACACAATGTGCATCCAATCTGATTTTTAAAAAAATAAAGAATGGACTTTCCATGTAAAGAATTTTAAAAGCTTGTGTTTTCAAATGCATACTAGGGTACCCAACTTTACTTTGCAGGCCGACGCTTTTGCTGACAGGGATGTCAGACTGTGCCACACATCCATCTAGACAAAATTTACATTATTCCACCATGAAAGCCCTAAAGCATAAAAAGGACAAAAAAAGAATGAGAGAGAAGAGAATAAGTTGTAATGCAATGCAATAGTTGTGTTTCCACTGCAGGAACCTTCCACAGGAACTAGGAACCTTTGTCTTAGTCCCTGCATTTCCATCGCAGGGACTAGGGTCTAAATTAAGTTCCACCGACATTATTTGGCTCCCCTAAAAAGTTCCTGCTTGGTGGGGTAATACATTCAAAAAGTACAGGAACTTTGGGGGGTGGAGCTTGCAGTGCTAAATATTTGTGATTTGTTGAGTTATCACAGCATTTTATTTCAGCTGCCATCTTTTAAAAAATCTGCAGCCACAAGCCAGTTTTTTTTTTTTTTTAATCCATTGTGTGTCGACACATCAACATGGAGTTACAGAAAAAAGTGACAGATGGTCCGACCACAACTTCCAGGCCTTATTGAGTATTTACACTAAAGACAAAATCCAGGAGAAATTGCCACAACTGTATAAGACATAATTGTTGTTGTCAAGTGCAAAAATTAACATGAAAAAACAGCTGTTGCTTTTTCATATGTCAACAGACCAATTTGCCTAAACTTCTCAGGTCTTTAGACTGTGACGGAAACACAGAAAATGTCAGCCTGAAGGACCTTATTAGTTCCTTGAAAAGTAGTTCCTGGGATTAAAAGTTTTGAGTACTCTCAGTGAAAAAGCAGCCAATGTTTCAGGTGATTTGAAGTGATTCCAAATGAGTCTACAAACAGACCCTGTGCTTCCTCTGGATTCATGGCCTTATAACAGGCGGATACTTACATGTATAAGATTCTTAGAGTTGTAAATATAGTCATGAATTGCATTGGTTGCATTGAGTCCAATGTCTGCCATTGCAGACATCCCTGATAACAATGTCCCATCCTTTATCTGTGGAGCTGCAAGTGATCATTTTAGTGTTTAAAATGGCATAACCATAACACCTATTACAGTAAAGCAACCCTTCTCATCCCCCTTGATGTGTCATTCCAGATTGCCTCATTTCAACTTATTTTGCCATGGACCTTCAAGTGAGCATTTTCACACTACAAAAAAATATTCAAATTAGCTTGCATATCCAGGAGGAAAAATCTGGAGCAGCTTAGAAAACAAGACTTACCTCACTCTAGGGTGCCAGGCTCTGGAGATCTGCCGTCAGTGGATTATATAGCTCCAGTTTTGACCACAGCATGTCCCCCTTTTTCCACATTCCATATCCTTGACAACTGGAGACTCAGAACATTTCAGTCAAAAGCATCATTATATTTGATGTCACATTACTGAATGAGATATACCATTACTATGGATGGGTTGATTCTTCCGCTGATGTGGCTGGAGGAGGGTCAAGGAGAGTTGCTAACTTGTCTTAGCTTGGCTGGAATCTATAAATGCTGTAATTAGGTCAGTACTGGCTAATTTTATCGTGTTGTTTAGTCTAACTATTCAGGTTTTTGAATTGACCGAACACGTCACTCTCACTCTCTGTTTTCCCTCATTTTTGTTGTTGTTCTGCCTCAACTTTAAAGTTGTCTTCCTATCCTTTTCCTAGCTTTTGTTTTTGGATTCGTCCTTGTCGTTTGCTCACATGTTCCTGGACCGTCTTGTACAGTACATGTTATTTGTTTGTCAGTCCCTCAAAGAAGCGCTTCTGGGTCTTATAAGCAACTTAATACAGTTGCTCTTTGGATACATCAGGTTAAAAAATGATCCAAGGCACGTTTTAGGGTTTGCGCAAAATTAAAACACCTTTACATTACATGGCGATATGTATCTAAAATAACCAACATGTTGCGACTGATATAGATTAAGTCTTCATCAGGGTCCTTGTCACCTAAATTTTTTTATTTTGCACAAACTAAAGCGTGCCTTTTCTCGTTTTTGGAGAGACTTGGGTTTCCCATTTTTGAAAAGGAATCTACAATTTTTCTGTTTTCACTCAAAGTGCAAAAATGCCAAGTGGTGTTAGATTCCAAACTGTTTATCCAAGTAATTATGATCACAACCCACTTGAATCCAAAACAAATAGAGCCACGTACCTCAGACTCCTTTGGCATCTCAAGTGGATATCTTGCCTCCCTGCCAAACAGTAAATAATGACTATAAGCTGTCTTTTTGTCCTCAGTCCAAACATTGTGGGCTGCTGAAGTTATTTATTCTATTTTTTGGGTGTTTGTCGGGCAAGTTTGTTAAGAGATCTGAAATTTGCGTATTAAGTAACAGCAGGCACTTTCAGTCACTAATTTGGTTTTTCCAATTTAACAATATGGAACTTACCTCTTACCTCAATAGCAGTTTTAAACTTTTATAACTCACATTTTATTCATATGGTGCTGTGTTCTTATGTGACGGTTTTCCTAAAACTAGATTTTAAGAAATAGCAATATATCGCCTTGCTCGCAGTATCGCAATCTGTGGCAAAATATTGAATCTTAACCCCTGTATCATGATGTGTGTCGTATTGCCAAATTTCTACCAATGCACAGCCCTAGTAAGTAACCCACTCCAGAATTTTTTAGCTTTTACGTCTCTTAAAAGATGTAGTTGCTAACAAGTAGCTAAATGAGACTACAGAGGTCACTTGCTGAATAAAACGTGTCACAGAGCTTATTTTCTGCACTAATGCAAAATCCAATCGGCTGTTTGAAGAGGGAACCAGAGCAATGCTAACTCTCAGGTTGGCCTACAAAAATATGTTGGCACTTCTCCCACTCATTGCTTCAGCTACAGTGGAGACGCTTCAAGCCTCACCGGTTAGTAATCCGTTCTTTGTGGTTAACTCTTCGATTGTACCATCCACTTTTTCCTCGTGCTCAAGATCTGCCTGCCTGTCAGCTCACTTGCCTGCTAATCCAGCCTGCCCACGCCATCACTCCTCTACTCTTAACCATCTCTATTAATAAACATCCTTCAGCCCCATCATCTGCACTGTCTGTGTCCGTGTTCTCATGGGTGTACTACCTGGTTTCAAAACTCTGTTACCTGCCATGTAAGCAGCCTCTGAGGTGCACCAATTTCTAATAGAAAATCAAGAATACAATTGGTCACCACTTCTGCAGACTTATTGTACAGAGGGTAGGCCTCTGTTGACTCTGTGAAATAATAAACCGTTACACAAATGTATTGATTATCACCCTCAGATACAGTGACTTGTTCAAATGGCTCTGTTACCTGAAAAAGTTGTAATGATAAGTATACATCTGTGTAGGAAGTAGCTGATAGCAGTTGAAAAGTTAACCTCACATCGATTGGATTGTACTCCATCTTTTACTTTAGACTGGCCCGCATTTCTTGGCAGTCTGGACACTGAAAAACCTGAAGCCAAATAATATTCAAATTAATGCGTATCATAGGCCTTTGGACAAAGAGTTTTTATTGCTTCAGAAGGCCTTTATGTAAAGAAAAAAACGGAAGTAAATTTGGTTGATTCTTCTAACTTATCAATTTCTGAATGTCAGCTTCCATTCCACGTCAGCAAATGCGGTTATTGGCCCAGCGCTGAGAGCCAAGAGCCTGCAGTTCATTTCCTCAAAGATCTAGTTTGCATCTGATGGGGTTAGCACTATCTGAAAAAAAAGAATTATGGTTGTCTTTCCATCTTTGACAAATATAATGAAGAACACCATCTGATCAAAAGAAAAAACTCAATTTATTCTTAATATAACAGAACAAATTTACTTACTGGAATTGGCGGTATATAAGATTAATACTTACCCTTGAGTTTCTTTTATTGTATGGTTTACCTCTGGTATTAACTGACAGCCTCTGCAAAGTATTTATGCAATTTCAAGTCAATCAGTTCATGTTTGCTTGCATTTATTTCTTTTTCTATTTTTTCTCGCTATTTAGTTCTGTCTTTTTTTTTTTCCAGCAACTTTTCCTTACTTCCAACACTGTAACTTCTGCACAACCTTATACTGTATACAATAGATTTGGTGCTAATGAGTGAATTGGACAAAGGCTTGGCTTTATGGGCCAAGCCAATTTGTGTCTACATTACCATTCATTATATGGCCAATTACACGCAACAAAAATAGAAACACTTGTTTTCACACCCATTTTTCCACAAGTCGAAGTTAAAGATTTTGGACCTTTTTTATACACACAAAAAAAGACAAATTTCTTCCAAATTTTGAACACAAATTTGTTAAAGTCTGTGCTCATGATTGACTTCTCCTTTGACACTGGACTGGCCACTGAAGAATGTGCATTTTTATCTGGAAAAAGGAAATTTTTTTAGGCACTGAGCGATGTCAGCAAGTCAGCATCTGTAACCCTAATACGAAGTCTCGTATTAGGGTTACAGATGCTGACTTGGGGGGTAGAAAACCAGTCAGTATCTGGTGCGGCCACCAGTTATCTAATGTTGCACGGCACATCTCCTTTACATAGGGTTGATCAGGTTGTGATGGATTAACAAAGTGTTGATAATGGCGCACTGTTTCCCCACAATAGTCACTGTCACATAAATTTAAAAAAAACTTTTTTAACATTTAAAATAGCTGAATAGCCAAAGACGAATGGGTGTATTTAGAAAATGTATTTAAGATAAACATTCAGGGGAGGAGTAATTTGCTCTCTTGTTTTTTTGTTGTTTTTTTTGTTTGTTTGTTTTTTTTTTTACATATTCCAACAAGCAACGTCCAAAACAAGACTGGTGTGTTAATGCTTGACTAGTTTCCTGAAACAAATCTAAAGAAAGACAAGGATGGCTACACATTCTATTCCTGTTTTCTGCGGCTGTCGTAACTACGACAACCACAGACGCATCTGACAGGAACTAACGGGGTCACTCGTTTAATGGAAACACCCATGTTACACCTTTGATAGACTCAAAATAGACAAACTTGTGCCGTAGGCTACATGTCACGGATGTCATGTTGTTATGGTTCTGTAAGAGAAGAAGCACAGATAGCTGGGTTGCACGTATGTTTACGTGCTGTGTATTGTGCTGCATCTAAGCAGCTAATCAGCTACCTAGCCTGCAAACTGACATCAGCAGTTAACTTTTCCCTGGTGAAGGTTTTCTTGGTCGCAAAGGTGGAGGACTAGAGTTGTGCGTGTTGTCAAGTTCGATAACAGGGAGAGTTTAGCAGGAAAGCTAATGTGGGTTGTTGTTCAGAATCTGCGGCTCTTGTGTTGTGTAGCAGACTGTGTTCTGGCTGTTGCAAGATTTGATTGGCTGTGTCAGATCTCATTATAACTTACAACAACAACAACAACAACAACAACAATAATAATAATAATCTAAATTCCTCCCTTTTTTCTCATAGTAGAACATAAAATAAGTAATTTATGGAGCAGACCTGTATATTGCAGTAGACAAAAACAAAGGAATTAAATTTTATTTGGACTTAAACCATAAATGGCTTTACTGCTTTTTTAAAAGTACTGATTAAATCTGCTCCTCCACATCAGAAATAGCATTTATCTTAGAATAATTATGCAGTGACATGCAGTTTTATCACTATTTATGATAATTATGTTTTCCAAAGAAAATTAAGGATATTAAGGATATTTAAGGTCACCCCCACTTTAATTAAACCATAGTAGTAGTGGGCTTCCAGATAGAGATGGACTCATAGAATATTTACCGGATACTAAAGAAATAAAGATTAAGATTTTTGTTCTTTTAGTTGCTTTTTAAATCAAGTCTAACTGATTATAGTGAAATGCACAACACTAATTACATTGATACTGTACTCAGAGAGGCGGTCTTTTGGTGAGCAGGTCCTGCTTCAGATACTCAGTTAATTTCAAATGAGGGTAAAATCCAATTAATTGGATTCTGGCTGCAGGGTCAGTAGTCATGCAGTGGTTGCTTTTCGATGAAAATTACACCTCCAAGGATAATAGCCGAATCTATTTCAGGAGGATATTATAATCAGGCATAAAACCCCAGCTATGTAGGTTTATTTCAGTTGATTGCTGCCTATTCTATTCATGTTCTAAAGCAAACAGGATGTATGTTGCTTTTATGGCTCTGTGTTAACAGTTTTGGTGTCTTAAGGCTACTCCTGAGGCAAAGACCGCTTCAATGAAACCAACCCTGAATGAATTATTCTTGATATTGGAAAAACAGGCCTTTGCCCTTAATTTGTCACCTTTTTAGAACAGAAAATTGATTAGATTGCTCCACGTATAATTGCTTTCACTCCCACATTCAACCTGAAATCTAGATGTAAACTTTAATCCATTTCCTGCCTTTCAATTAAGTGAGAGATTTCAATCTTCCCTTCTCATTGTGATCAGTCTCTTTTTTTTTTTATTTAGGGGTGAAGGACTTTTTATTTTCAGGGTAAGAGGGAGTGGGATATTAGAGAAAAGATGAGTAGAGGAAGTTTTATTTCCTATGTTGTCAGATCTGCTTTAAAAAAGAGAAATCTCAAGTGTAATGACTCATTGTTACAGAAAACTTCAACATAATACAGGACTGATTCAAGGGCAGTGGTTCCAATTCTCAGTTTATCTCTTAAAGCAGCTTATTTACATGGTTGAAGTGCGGAGTGAAAGGGGAATAATGGTCCATGGTGATGTCAGCGCACAGTTGTTACACACTGTGTGGAAAGAAGTGATTTCAAGGTTGGGTTATGTGCAATGAGGCACACAGATAATTTCTTCCAATGCTAAATTTGGTTGCGTGTCTATTCGGTGAGCTGATGCAATCCCTGTTGGCATGTCAGCTTATAGACCTGTTATAGTTATAGAGTAATTGTATGACAATAAGTTGTATAACCTCACCTTGTATGAAAATACAATTGCATTACTTTCTCTTCAAGGCTCCCTTGCAAGAAAAAAAGTTTATTCAGTTTTAAAACTTGAACTGCCAAGGTGGTGATTTTAACTTTTTTCATATTTATATGAGCAATCACTTTGTTGAATTAAAAATACAGTGCTGCTGGCCCCTGACTTCTCCTAAAAGTGTCTGTATTTTCATTTAACATGTTTTTCATATAAATTGCACAAAAGGTAAAGAAAATGTGACCATTTCTACATGTGTCGGCCATAGATGGTCATACTGACCACACAGAAATCACCACTGTTTATTACTTTTGTGATGGTTATAGGTGGAAATATGCTCATTTGTTCAAAGAAATGCTTACAGTCTTTTAAAATACATTTAACTGTTTCTCGCTCTGAGTATTTCTAGATAAATCTAAAATTTGAATAGGATCGCTGATGGTTATTATCCTACAGAAAAATACTGCTGTTAATACATGCAGTCATTACGGTTTACTGCATATCGATAAATATATAAATCTCTTATTCTTATCTCTTAGTCTGGTATTTATCATGAGAGATAATAGAGTTTGGAAGTCAACGGTCAAAATGGCCACTCATGGCAGTAGTTATGGAATTGTGGCACTTAATGTCTTAAATGTAAAAAAGTAAAGCCATTTCAATGCACTCACTTTGCTTTGGAAGTAATTAATTCTTTTCAGAAAAGCATTCAGAAAATGTGGTTACAAATATTAGAAGGCAATTTTCACATTATTACTTCCCACCCTTCTTGTTTGCATGTCCTCACTACCAACTTTGACTGTTCACTCCAGCTCTGAAGGCTGATAGAATTTTGGCCCATTAGCCTGAACAGTTTCCCAGGCCCACGCACAGGCAAATCGTTCAACATTAAAGGTGTTATCACATGTAACACCAACAATGTTATTTACATGCTCAAGTGCCCATGTGGCTTGGCCTACGTTGGCAAAACAACAAGAGCACTCAAAACAAGAATCTCGGAACATAGATTCAACATTCGTAATCATGATATCAGAAGCCCGGTGGCGGTGCATTTCACACAAGCCTCACACAACGTTTCAGCTCTCAGATACTGTGGCATTGAACAGGTTAAGCAACACTGTCGGGGTGGTGACGTAAATTCCCGCCTATTGAGAAGGGAAGCTTTTTGGATCTACACATTAGACACTCTTGCTCCTAGAGGGTTAAATGAAGAGTTTGATCTGAGGCCTTTTTTGTGATGTGATATTGTACTCATTGGTGATTATTCTGCCATATGTTTGTATGCGTTACTGATGTTGTGTGGACATTGTTCCCCCCAGCGTATGGAACTATATGCTTCATGTATCTTTCCATTGCTGTGGGAGTGATGTTCACATGTTGCTCCATCTGTTACATTGCTGTGGTATTTTCTTCATATTAAGTATCACAACATTTTACTGTACTAGCTGACACCTCTATTTTATTTACGTGTATATATATATATATGTGTGTGTGTATGTGTGTGTGCATGTATATATATACATAGATATTGTTAATATATTGTAAATATAATCTTTGTAATATACTCTCTTGGACGTATTTTCTATTTTCTGTCTGCAATTTAGCTGTTTAATTCTTTCATTTCTATTGAGCTAACTTTGTACGTTTCTAAGGTGTTTTTTGTATCATAATATATGCGCTTGTGATCACATGATCCATTTGTTGACCACCATTGGCTGTATATATGGAGGTGTATCTCCACAGTTTTTTCATGTCTGATGAAGGGCTGTTGCCCGAAACGCGAAACGTCACATGTGGTGATACTATTAAAAACCTTTAAAAGGAGCAATTTCTGGTGTGCGGACTTCTGGTATGTTTTGTACTTTTGCATCTGCTCTTCAGTCCAGCACCCAGCACTTATCGTTTTTGGATGTGCGTGCTGTTTTTTGCATCTTCAGTTTCCCAGGTCAAACATTGTCAGAGTGCTGTTATTATGCATGTTGGCTTACTGGAGAGGCTCTGCTACACTAAATGGAACAGGACCTTGATTAAAGCATTATTCCTCCCCAGAATGATAGTCCACTCAATATGTACTCACCCCTATGCCGATGTGAGGATGTGTATATCTCGCGATATTTTCACATGTGCATCCATTAAGAGATATACGAAGTCTTGCGATACATCGTCGCCATGTTTACATGCTATGTGGGAGGCGACAGTTGATATTTCAGCTAAAAACATGGTGTAAATGGCATCTTTTGTGGTTAAATTTTAATGTAGCGGCTCACGGACGCTTGGATTACACCACACGAGCAGGATGGAGACATTTTGTGTTCTTTTTATTTTTTTATTTTTACATTTTATCCGTGGTCACCATTCACTGCCATTGGCTGCAACCCTGTTTTCTGCTGAAACTCCAGGATTGTTTTGTGAACTGAAGATCTTCACCCATCCTCATATCGGCATAGGGGTGAGTACATATTGAGTGGATTATCATTCTGGGGTGGAATATCGCTTTAATATAGATGGCAACACCATCACCACCATGTCTGCTGTGAAAAAGTTCTATAGCCTACATTCCATCCCATTCTCAACCCAACTCATCATAGATTTGTCACCAACCCTTCTGATATTGTAGCTGATGTGCCCATAAATTTTAACACACGCTTAATGCTGTGAAACAGTCGCAGTTTGATTAGGTTTAGACACAAAAACTATTTGGGTAGAGGATAAGACCAAGTTTGGGGTTACAATAGCTATATTATGTTATGTACGTCACATGACATGATGTCAGTGAAGAGACAAGGCAAAAGTCATATAACAAAAGTCATGCGTCCATCAGACCAAATTCACCTTATGTCACTCAATAGCTTAATAAAATTTTGGTTCAACAAAACTTGGAGTCCCGAGTCAAAGTCCTTTGATTGTTTCAGCCATCCATCCACCCCACGTACTCCAGATGTGGACTTTTCCTCTCTTTATGCTTCGTCAGCAGCCAGGTGCATCCCATACAGCCGCCAAAGTCACTCGAAAAGCCTGGTGCGTCTCTTTAAGCTGCTAATGGTATTGTGCATGTATGTATAATTTGCTAGGGGCTGGTAACAAATCGTCGGTATGTGAAAAGTTGGAAATGAGACCAGGTTTGACATTCACCCTGCCAAACAAAAGTATAGTCTTTAAAAACAAAGTTCTATAGCCATGCTTGCAGCTCTGTGAGGCTGTACTTACAGTGGTGCTTTGAGCTAAACCCTAATATCAGCATTCTAATGACCAATGAAATTGCTAACTTGCTAGTGTCTAGGCTTATCAGGTAATGGTTGTCATGTAAGTAGCCCTACAAAGTCTATGGCAGTCATCGCCTCTGACCATAAAATATACAGTATGTATAAATTTGGCGATCCAAATATATAGTTACTGTGATATCAGGGTCTTCGCCAAAGTGGTGGGGCAATGCAGGCTAAAAATATCAACTATAGCATGTGAATAAAGTCCTGGGCTCTGTGTATGTAGCTAAGGTTCTGGCATGCATTTCAAAGAAAGAGAAATAAAGTCAAGAACTTTAGTGTTCCAGTGATACCAAATCATGCAGTCATTTGAAGCAAATAAGAATCCTAAAACTAGAGTCCTGTATCTGGGCTCCATGTTATTTTTGGCATTGCTCCCCTGTACTTCATCAAGAGTAACCCTCCCTGCATGGGTAGCTGCATAAAATTAGCATATAGTAAAAAAAAAAAAGGAGACTGCCCTGAGAAAGGATGAGCTGTATTTCATTAATAGCTGAGTTCAAGTTCAAAGTGGAGTGAGTTGACCCTAATTTATGTTGATAGGGGAGCAGACATTTTTCATCATTTTGGAGAGTTTGCACTAGAGTTATATCATTAAGATGAGCATCTCTCTCTTTATCTGCATCTAGCTATCAGCTGTGAATTATTCTGCTGGCTTTGAGCAGCTTTGGCTGGTGAATAGACACATTTTTACAATGGCTAGACCTTACAACCCACAACCACAACTTTTGTTTTCTAGCATTAGAAGACAATTATGACCAACCTCTGGAGCTCTAATTTTGTTTTCAGCAAACAAGCTCTGATTAACCCACTGTATCTGATTATCTGATATGTGGCCTTTCGGCAAAGTAAGTGCACTGATGGAAGAAAGTCAAACATTTAGCAGTTAATATTTTTTTCTCTTTGAAAAGGTAACACGCTGAAGTTTTTCCCCAACAGTCAGAATCAATTTAAGTACTGGGTAATACAAGTGGGAACTCACTAAAGTAGCAGCTTTTTATCTTTGCCTGAATTTTTCCATTTTTTTTACCTAGTCCCAAGTTAAGATGTTATCAAAATGCCACAAAAAATAATATTTACACATGTTTTTCTGAGGGTAGGTATGTCTAGCCACTGGGAGACCCCAAAAATGCACTGCTTCAAAATAACTGAACAATAAGTGCTTTTTCCCCATGTTGAAACTGTACTGTGTGTATATAAAGGTGTCACAACATGTGCTTTGGTGGAAAAGCAGTTCATAGATAAAGTACATGGATGATTACAACTTCTGTTGACTCATTCATGCAATTTGTTGGTATTTATGAATGGAAATAGTGTGTTTTGGACTATATTGGATTGGATCGACTGGAATGTTTGCCATGTAACAGAACCATTTTTGTGGGAATATTATTGAATAATAGGTTATTGCAAGTCTTCAATGATGAGTTGCCTCAGTGTTGTAATTATTTTTTGCCAATTTGTGGTTCTGATTGTACCTGCTGTTGTGACTATATCTCAAAATGGTTAGCATCAATCAAAGCACAAGAATCTCCGCTTTCTAATATATGCCACGTGTATACATTTTCATATGGTAGCTGTGTACTTTGATCCACTACTCACTTGAACACTGTAGGCAATTGAAGCCCAGGGAGCTACTGTAACTCGGGGACTGTATTCCACCACTATCTCTATTCAATGCCAGCACTGTAGTAATAAAAGTTGTTTTTAAGTCTCTCATTAAATGTTGAATGTCAAAAGTGCAGACTCATTTGCACTGAATATTTAAATACAGACATATACCATATGTGTGTGATCTTGGCTTTGCCCTGTGGGAATGGAAAAATCTGTTATCAAAACATTTATGTCTCACAGTTTACTTACCAGCACAGAAGAAACACACACCAATCAGTTGCAACATTAAAACCGCTGACAAGTAAAGTAAATAACATGATTATTTGGTTAAAATGGCACCTGTCAAGGGGTGAGTAATGGGTAGCAAGTGAACAGTCTGTTCTTGAAGCTAACGTGTTAGAAGCAGGTAAAAGTGCACCAGAAACTGCTGAAAAAGTTAACGCTGGCTATGAGAGACCGGTCAGGACCCTTGTCCACCAACACAAGTGCCTACAATGGGCATGTGAGTGTCAGAACTGGACCAACCTAGTGTTGACAAAGTAGTGACTTGACCTCTGAACTCCCCAGATCTCATTCCAGTGTGGGAGGTCCCACCTCACAACTTACAGGATGTAAAGGATCTGCTGCTAGTGTCTCGGTGCCAGATAGTCCATGCCCCAGTGGGTCAGAGCCGTTTTGGTGGCACAAGGGTGACCTACACAATATTACAACATTAGGCAGGTGGTTTTAATGTTGTGGCTGGTCAGTATAAACTGACCGACCCACTAGATGAGAGTATGGCACAGAGCAGGTGTGTAGGCTGCAGGTGGAGACAAATTAAACTGCGACATTCCCTGAAGAGGTGATGATGGGTGGAAAAGAGGAAGTACGAACATTGATTTACATTGTGAGAAGGGTCACTTGTCCTTCCCTGTGCTCAACTAATGTCCACTGAGAAGTCGAAAATTAAGCACACCTTCTCACCTACTGCAAATGATACAGCATATCGATTGGCCCGAAGGAAGGTTGTTCTTTAATGTATTTGTCCAGAGTTGACCTTGCTGTTAGTGTATCAGTGTCTTGCCACAGGCAGACACACCACACAGAGGTAATTTTACTTCAAGTTTACACAGGGGGCTATCGCATAGCACCAATCACTTCACCCTCTAATAGACAAATCATAACTCTCCATGTGGCTGGTGCTTAAGTTTTAAAATGTACTGTAGAAATACTGATGAGGAATTAAAACATAACTGTGGTTATTTGTGCCTCTTATTTTCTGACTTTTTGACATGATAATGATTGTGTTCAACATTTCATTACACACTTTACTGTAGAGCTTTAGGCAGCCTTGGATTGATTGATACTGTGCTATCCCAAACAGGAAAATGCTGCAATAGAAAATCCCACCTCCAATTTTTTTGTGATGCAGAGTAATTCTTCTCCATGGATAATAAATCAGGGAATCACCAAAACTGGTATAACCATTGATGCGTGTACCAAATTTTCTGCCAATCTGTCAATAAGATGTTGAGACCTTTTAATGGATAAATCAAAACTCTGACCTGCTGGTGGCACAACAGGGAAAAAATCAGGAGATCACCAACATCATGCATTGATACGTCCTCTGGATACCATGTCCTGTACCAAATGTCATAACAATCCATCAAACAGTTGATGAGATGTTTCAGTCTGGACCGAAATGGTGGCCTGATGGGCCGATGCTGTCATTTCTAGGGCCACACTGTTAATGTGGCTAAAAAAAATGAAATTTAATTGTGATTCAAGCAAAAAATTCAGAGGTGGGGGCAATTGCAAGTCACAAGTAAGTTGCCTTAGTCCCAGATCAAGTCCCAAGTCAAGACAGACAACTCTCAAATCAAGTCCTTTGTCCTAAACTTTTAGTTTCAGGTCCTAAACAAGTAATAATGCACCCTTCACCAAATGTAATGGCATTTTAACAACAGAGCCTTGACTTATCGCTCTTTGTATAACTTAAAGTTTCCATTCGTCATGTATGTTTTGGATACTGCAGTTTTTCTTCGGGGAGGTCAAAATGAAGTCACCGGTCATTGGTGATTAAGTCAAAGTTGAGTTGTGAGTCCAGACTAGAAAATTCAAGTAACACATCTTCAGACAGTGCAACTCACAGCATCATGTTTACCTCATTGTACTCTATCAAAGCAGCCACATGGTTAATTTTAACATGTCATTAGGACATGTATGCTAATTCTTGACTGTTCACAACAAGCAAATAAAGGAAGAAACTCCTCTACAAGTCCAGATACATCACATATGTATACATGGGTGGAATTGGTGTAAGAGATTGTTTTCTTTTCCGTATCTCATATTATGATATGTACTCATCTCACTATATGATATGGTTCATAAGACTTGTTTGTTGCATTTCATGTAAAGTGAAAGCGCAGCAATTTTGCTGTCTCCTATATGTGAGAAAACGCACCAGGACATACTCAGTGAAAAAAAAAAAAAGAGATGAGTTTAATGTACTGTAAATAACATTCAATTTCAGCCCGCTACTCTGAATATTTACTGTAACTGCAAAGCATGATAATGAAAGGATCCTAACATACACAGACTGAACCTTTCATAACAGCATGTATGCACAATGACACAGTGGTATGTTTTGTCACATGTGCGCTGACCAGCTAAATGATGTCGGAATATAAGTGTGCAGTGGGCAGTGCGAGACGAAAAGGTCGATGTTTCAACATGATTTCATGGTATCATCAAGAGAAGCAAAAGACTCAAGGGTTAATATAGGTTGTTGACACAATAATGCAACCAGCGAGAGGAAGAAGTGCTCACTTGACTCTGTGGCAAAACATTCTTTGCTAGTTGTTTGATTAAAAGCAATGCCCTTATCAAAGTAATGGGTTTGATTATATGCAATTATACCCTTATCAAACTAATGCTAGTAACACTGTTGTCCTGTTTGTACGTTGTTGCTTCTTAATGTGTCGCTATCATATGAACCTATGCACAATTACCATTAAAGACACAAACTCTAGTGTGTGTGTGTATGCTTGTGCAGTAAGTATGTCTCAGGCAATTAGGAATAAAGTGAAAAATAAAAAATTAAACTACACACACCGCGATTGTGATAATATCATACCCATTTTCTGATCAATTTCACCCTACGTCACATTCTGCTCCTTTTTTTTTTTTTGTGGAATCACTTTCATTCTGTTGGGTCCAGATAGCTGGAACTCATTAAACTGCTGGATGAAACAGAAGCAAGGGAGGTCATGGTTTGTCTAACGGAACGATTATCAGAGGCAGACCACCCTCACATGACTTATCACAGCCAGGATACCTTTCTACAAAAGGCAAAAACAAACAGTCGGAGCAAAGATCCAGCAGCGCAATCAGGCACAGCTCTTTAATGTCCTGATGCCATTCGTTCCTGGGCGCACAGACCACGGTATGGAGCTGGCTTTGATAAGCTCCCAAGCAAAATTACATCTAATTAGATATGCTGCTGGCATGGTCTCTCAGTAGTCATAACTGTATAGCCAGCAAACAACAAACACAGTTTTGTCAGTGTGGCCTTACACAGTATGGGCACAATCCCTTAGGAGTGCAGTAAATGAGACTCTCGTTTGAAATACAAAACGGAAACTAATGACACAATATATTATTCTGCGCACCAACAAATGTGCTACCAAAGCCCCCGTTTGTGCCTGGGGATTATCTATTGTTTTAATTAACAATCAGGGCACTAATACAGTTCCCTGTGGACAACGACTAGCCAAGACATTGTAATGAGCCCGCCGGGAGCAACCATGGCACTCCAGAGCTTTGCCAACCAGTGTCATACAATGCCTATATCTACCATGTGACTAAAAGTACATCTACAAATAAGACCCAGTTTATCTAAATAGACATATCAGAAGACGCTTTTGATTTCTGTGCAAAGATTATTGATAATTCTCTATGTAAGCCTGTTTTCTTGAAGTTTGTCAGTTGTCTTTATCCTTGTTTTTGTCTCCTAAATCATGATTCTCATCTCAATCTGAAATCAGTATACTACATATTATTTTAATTTCTGCTAGGAAATCAATCTGGCAAACCTGGAGTGGTGGAAGAAGTATCCAGGTCCTTTGATGTACAAGTAAAAGAGCTGCTATCACACTGGAGCCAAAAGCCAAAGAACTCAATAGCAAAACTCAGAAACGCAGAGCAGTTGGAATAAAAAGTCTTTATTTGCAACAAGGTTCAATTCACAGGTGATCAGTCTACAAAGGCAAAGCTATCAAAGAATGCTCGTCAAAGCCTGAGTTGAAGTTCATGGAAACAAGGTCTATAGGAACACAAGAGGAAATGAATGAAAGTTGAGGTAAGGAAGCAAAGACGAACTGGCAGCAGACGAAAGGAAGCACAACGACTACACAAGGGAGCAGGGGTACTGAGGGACAGGTGAAACTAATTAGGGTGGGGTAGGTAATCACACAGGCGGGAAACAAACAGGGGCAGGAAGTGAAGTGACTGAAACGAGAGACAAAGATGAGTCTCCCAAAATAAAACAGGATATAACTGAAAACTGAAAACAAGAAGAGAGACAGAGGTGTAACATCTGCTTTCAAAATCATACTTAAGTAAAAGCTCTGAAGTAAAGTCAACAAAATGTGCTTAAAGTATCAAAGTAAACATACCCTTTTCTAGAATAATTACATTAATGCATAAGCAGCATTTCGCTGTCATAGCTGGTTGAGCTGTAACCAGTTTTAACTACTTTAACTTCTTTATATACACATGTAGATTGGTGTTTTAGTCCAGTGGTTCCCAACCTTGGGGTCCATCCCCACCTAAAGATCACAAGATGTTTTGTGAGGAAGTGCGACTTCCACCACTGCAACCCTGGATTATGTCTAATGTAATGTATTTGAATGTAATCATTATGGATAAATACTGTAATTTGCTAAATAAAGCATGGCAGCTAGACTCAAGAATGCTCAGTCCCCTATGGCAGAAGCCTGGAAAGCATTTAAAACATATGTATGATCTGAGAAGCAAGGAAAACTCACGTCAAGGACAATGACTGGACTGGTGTCTCATGCCTCTTGCAAGCATCCTTATTCAGTCTGCGCTGTCAAAATGGGTCACAATAAGTACAACGTCTCTAATAAATCCAGTTAATTGGGACCAAAACACTGCACAGAATCTAAGGAAATTAAATAAAAGGCTTAAGGCCTTTTGTCACATAATCTTTCAGCACGGCAGTTCAGTATTGTAAGGTAGGAAAAATCTGATTTTAACTCGCACAAAGCTTTGCAAAAGGGTCAGAAAAATATAATGGCTCCTACTTGTAAGATAAATGCTTAAAGTGTGACCATGGCACCCATACAAAAGGTAAATCAAGGTTAACCATGCTTTATTAATCTTTGTTGGTTTTTACCACCACAATGCCACAAAAGGCTCAAAAGGTCAGTTGATTTGAATAAAAACACACTCATTTTGTAATAATATTAAACATGTGCACACATCTCTGCTATATAAAGCAGGAATACCTTCAAATCATATCAATTCAATACCTTGTGGAAATGAAATCAAATATACGAAAGAAATTTGAATTAACCTACCGACCCAGAGAATACCATTACCCAGCATTCTCCTGAGATGCATTTTAAAGTGTTGAGAAATACTTATTCCCAGAACAACACTTTCATAAATCAGCAAAACAAAGATGACAAACAACAGCAGATGAAATCTTTATGAAAAAGATCATACTGACGAAGATCATGTGGGAAAAGTTTGAGTATGATGAACACACCTAAACTGAAGTTCAGATCTAGTGCCATAGGAGCACTTCCGTGACCCATATGTCCTTCATTTCCAATTAGTCCAATTTTTTCATCTTTCTTTAATATCCCAAGACCGGTTTGCTGTTCAAACAGCATCTGTCTAGCAGAGCATTCGTCTCCTCAAGGCTTAAGCCTATTTCTAATTAATCTGTCCCTCTAACAGTAGAGAGAGGAGGTCAGAAAACAGGCTGAAGGTGACTGGGATTGGGTCTACGTCTGTTTTCACATAAAATATATTTCATCTTAGGGGGAAGGCCTGAGAAATTCTATTTATTTTTTGACACAGTTGAATGATACTGGACATAACAGACCTACACTGACATCTTCTCTTTTCTGTATACTGTACACACCATCATAGCAGATGCTCAGTAATCTAACATTTACTTGCTGGAAATTCACTGTCATCAGTTTCTACAATTACTTTACCTAATTCACAAAACACACAAAAAAAGTACCCCTTGAGCAATGAGATCCTGAAGATAAAATGAAAGCATAACTGGATCTAATTTACCTTGTTTGTACAGCAAAGGCCTTCTAATTATTACATTTAAGCAATGTTTTTGGAATGAATATAAGATAATTTTGTGATCTGCGAATGCTAGAAACAGCCAATTATAGTGAATACCATTACAGAACCTGAAGAAGAGATATGTTGAAAGTGAAATGTGATGTTGAAGTTCAATCTGGAGTTTGCAATAATTAAACAAACCAAAGTATTTCCAATTTATGCTACTTTATACTTACACTCCAAAACCCTTTAAAAGGAAATCTTGTTACTTTCACATACAAAACTTGGCAACCGCCACGGCAAGCGTAATGAAGATGCATACAAACTTTAAACACATCAATAATAACTGACCATTAGTCACACCCCTCTCTGCTCTGTGCCTCAGTAACAATTCTCAGTGGCCAATCTAATCTGTAGCTAACTACTAAGCTAGCGTTTTGCTTTGCACTAAAAGCCTAGCTATCTAGCTAGCTAATTGGTATCAATCATTAACTAGTTAGTTTAATCTGATAGCTAAGTCATCTTGGGAAAAGTGTGCACTGTAGACCCGATAGTCTGCAAGGTGCAGTGTCTGGTCAGGAGCGTTAGCATCCAATTGTAGCACAATTAGCAACAACTTCAGCATGCTGCTGTCAGACAAATACAGCCTATGAAAGCTGCACAGTGTGTTGTGCGACATCCTGTTCTTGCAATTTGGATAAACACAAACACGAACCATTGTTTTCAATAGTTGCAGTAAAACTTTCAGCTGAACTCTGGGACAACTAACTCCGACCAGCTCTCAGCATGACTCCTCTGTTTTCTTCCGACAACAAACAAAGATCCCGCGAGATGTCGTCACACACAGCAAGCAGTAAGTGAAGCATGCTGTTGACAGAGATTACACTGGCAATCTGATCCAGTCTGTGGTGAAAAAAAAACTTTTAATGCACAAACTTTTACGGGACGTATTTGCCCTAATATCTACCATTATAACTCATTTCGCGGCTGCCGGCTGCATCCGCCTCCCTTAATACTGAACCAATTTTAAAACGAGTTGTACCTATCAATCATACATACATATACACATGGGGGAATAGGGCCCAGGTTGAAAAATACCGATGTTATTCTTTAAGAAAAGGATCTTAGTACTTTTTCCACCACTAGTAAAAATGAATAAAAAGAGGGTAATCAAAACATGACACTAAAATGATTTTGAGAAGCACTTAAAACTGAAACGCTGGTGAGCCAGTGTCAACGGTGCCAACAGTATGATAAGGTACTTGAAGTGGGCACTAATGGCGCTAAATATAATATGACATGTCAAGACCATGGTAAGAATAGATTCAGTCAGATTGGGTTAAAATGGCTCCATCCTGCAAAACCAAAGAAATAAGAGACACAGTACCACAGTCTTTTAGAAGTTCCCTTAGCATGTACCTCTTTCAAATATTCATACCATGAACACACATTGGGGAGGCTCTTCCTTCTAAGTCGCAGAGGAGAAAGAACATGCTAACCAAGCAGGCCAGTGATGGTGACCATGGCAACACCTGACCCTGTAGATTAGTCTTTGTGAAGACTGTGCTTCACCAACCATGTGCTACACCAAGCATGGATGACCAAGGATGATGGGCATGACAGGTAAATCACAGAGGGAGTAACACAAGACAGTTTCATAACGTGCAGATCCATACACATCTTTGATCCAAGGCTTGGTCCTATAGGAGCCTCAAGACAAGACAGCGAATATGTGTGATGGACCGAAACATTCTTAATGACCCATTCCTCAGAAACAGAATCAACATGCACCAGGGGGAAATGTGTGGTTGTTTCAGCAAGGGGTTCCAAGATGTACCGAACTGATCTGGCTCAACATCGTCTCATCGATCACTGATACTCTTTGCCTTTTTATGGACAAGACAAGGGTAAATGATACAGATTCTGATATGGATGTTCCCAAGAGATCAAAGTTGGATTTCTCAGTGTTTGTGATGAAGCAAAGGGCAAGAAAACTTGATAAACTTTGGAGGCCAGCTGGAAGAGGGGCTGAGCTTGCAGCAGCTGTGTGTCAAGGGGTTGGCAACCCATTTCTTTCTACCTAAAGCCAGGGATGCATTGTGCAATTTCTGTCCAGGATGAAAGATGACCAATGTGAAAGAAAAATGGCGATGTCTTTGGTCATGGTTCCAAAATGGTGGTCCTATGTCGCACTATGAGAAAGTTTCAAAGATGTTGATTGTTCACTTATTTTTTTTTCCCTTTACGGTTAAAGAGAGAAATAAAGGATGTTAAAATGAGTCTTGTTCTTTCCTAATAACCTATCCTATCTCTACGATTTAATGAGGGGAAAATAGGCTGTCTGTGTTTTTTGTTTTTTTTTTCTCTTTTTTTTGGTCACATGTCCTATGGTCTATCGAGGGAAACTTGTTAAGAAAAATGTCAGGCTGAAATATGCTAATGAGGGTCTGTTCGGGTCAGTTTCAGACAGAATGCTGTCGGGCTTGGGCCCGATTAAAGATCCAGTACAGTCAAGCTTGTCATACCCAAGTTTATTACACCCATATTGCACAGTGTGGCTCGCAATAAACTTATGCAATTGATGAAATCTTGCAGTCTGTAGATGCTATAAGATAACTGCTGGTGCAGATGACCAAAGAAGCAGTCCTTGTCAAATTGAGGTAAACCCATTTTATTTGCGTCAGTTAAACAACATAGAAAGGCATCGAGGAGACATTCCTCACTCCAGCCACCCTCTGCCCCTAATGTATGAAACAACAATAGCATAATCGTCCACACCACAAACACCTTGGCACACGGCCCAAATCGTCCCGGTCACCTCTCTCGCAGAGACCGGACGATCAGAGGCCCTCATCGCCTCTGCTGTAAACAAGGAGTAATTAACACACAGGAGAGCTGGCTGCTCCCAAACAGGAGTGGTCCAGACGAGTATTTTATCTGACATAAGAGTGATGTTGCGGACTGTACAGGTGGCCAGATGGTGGACACCCACATAGGCCAGATGGCAGCCTTCCCTGGGTCTTATCTAAAGGAACTGTAAGGGAAATATTGTACTGATACTAACGTTAACAGCTGTGTCACTTCTTTGTTCAGTTGTTATTCTCCACATAATGCACTCTTAATAGTAAGTTGTGAAAAACAACACAGCCCAGAGATAAACCTGTCACGCTTATAACTGTGCTTTATAGTCTTCTGTAACTCACTTTCTGGTCACACTGGAGCTAACAGACTCAAAAGTCTTTACTGGCAACAAGGTTCGCACACAGATGATGAGTCTACAAAAATAGGTATTCAAAGATGCTGAGTCAAAGTACGCAGAAACGAGGGCTAATATGATTTGGAAAACATGAGAAATAAAGGCTGGAGCAAATATCTTGGAAGCTAACACGAACCGGCAACAGCGCGCCTCATTAATTCGGAGGTCAGCCATGTTGGTGGCACTGCCTGCAGACAGCTTAAAATGGGGTCGCATTCATTGTGTTCACAAGAGGAGTTCATATGAAAACCCCAAACTTGTGGTATTCACAATCCAGTAAGTAAAATTTTATGAAAGCTCTGAGTTCATGAGTCACACACGCTACTTCCCACGAGTTTACGAGCAACATTTGGAGTCAGCATGGCTGCACAGAATTGTCAGCTTGTGAGAATAAGAATATTTTTTTTCATCAATTGACTTCTTTTATAAATCATCAGACTGAAATGCAAGTCTTAGATGTTTAAATTTCCAAAATGTAAAGATCAGTTGATCACCTACCTTGATTATCACAATACACGTTACTGATGAGTCGATACTGTGCCTTTCTCATTATCCACACGCCATCCAACCTTTTTAACATTTAAGGCAAAAAAACTAGCTAGTTCACTATGTCAGGATATGAAATAGATTAGCAAAATTATTCCAAGAAGAGGGAGCCAGCTTGTACGGATCTTCACCACCTGTTAACCATGGTTTTTCAAAATGTGGTGCCCTGCCGACCAAGTCCTTCTCTGTAAGTTGCAGCACCTAACGTTTTCTTCTCCATGGTTTGGACATCCGTGAAATCGGCTTGAATTGAATATTCAGTGTGTAATCCATTCTGCTGTTTACATCCCAGTGTTTCCAAAATATATAGAGACCTGCAAAGACATCTAAACCACCCTGATGACCTTTAAGTTCTGTTTACCGCCACGGCTACATTGACTGACATGCTGTGTCTGCCCACTCTATAAATTCATAACAATACAGTGAAGAAAACTTGTAGCTGCCCTTGATGAAATGCCAGAAGCTATTCTTGTATTCAATTTCCCAAGTAGCACTTTAAAAAATGCAGCAACTGTTCTTTTTTTTTTTTTTTTTCAAAGACTTGGGCCTGCATGTGCTGGTCGTGAGTTGAAAGTCAGTGGAGGATGCTCAAGTAAAGGAGTTAATTTTCTGAGAATGTCTTTATTGATCGGCCCGCTGATTTCTGAGTAATTTTGTGGAAGAGTGCTAGTGTGAGAAGAGCAGCTGGCAACAATTTGTCTCCAATTTTGATGACAAAAATGTTTGTGTCTTATGTCGATACTCATCAGTCTACGTGCTCTGACCCTTTAAACTTGAACCTCTACAGAGTAAAATAACTCTGGGCAGTTTCTGACCTACTGTTTCTGTTTGTGGATGTACAATATGTAAGTTTTATATGCATAATAATACATATTATAAGTTTGAAAAGTAACAGAAGAACACTATAAAAAATATACATAGACTTTTAGTGGAATCAACTAATCTTTTCTCACTAACTTCATGTAAATATGCAGTTTTATTTATTCAATTAACCTTAAAACTTCTGACTCGAAGTCTTTTGACCTGAAATTATGAGTTGAATGAGTGTACTGTAAAGAGTTCAATCAACTCATTAAATTTAGTTTCTAAAGAAACATGGTCGTCATATTAGCAGACTTCCCAGCATGCATTGTTTGAGAGTTCAAACTCTCCTGATACTCTTCTTTTTTGTTCAATGTTCAAATCAATGTTGCAATGGCTGCAAAGTTCAGCCAATCCAGGAATTCTGCAAGACCTTGCAATTTTGTCTAATCAAAGCAAATTTGACCAATAATGATTGTTTGTTTTTTCCAGACATCATACATGAATGTGCACTTTCATACTTTTGTACTTGTTGTTTTGATTGATTGATTTTTATTTTTGTATCACATGTTTTTAGAAAAGCTGCCATAAAATCATTTGTTTTAAGATGCTTGTTGAACATGTTTTGTTCTTGATGTGTTAACTGAGTTAATATTAAGTTTATTTGACCAGGCAAGTTTTTTTTTCATTACAAAATTACCTAAACTTGTCCTCTAAATTTCAGTAAACTTAACATTTTAAGGCTCTCTGGACATTAACAACTTAGTTCTTACTGTGAAATCAATTCATGTTATATTGTGATTATTAATATATAAGTGATTCTTTACACTGCACCTCACACACACGATCACAGTAAAGAATTCCCTCTTGGGTGCAATGCTGCTAGATATTCTACCCACATAGTTTGCATTGTAAATGGAAGGGCTGTCTTGAATTACCATCTTTAGATAATACGATTTCAAGACATCATTCATCTGAAATCTTACAATGGACTTGGTCCTGCATGTGAAAGCTTACATTAATATGGATGTCATGTTAATCCTCCCAAGCGTAACAATACTGCTCTGCAGCAAGGATATATCAGGATGACACATACAAAGATGTGGTGAAGTTTCCCCTCATTATATATTGTGCGCCCGTTGAACAGTGTAATTGCCGCAACCAAGGGAGCAATAGCTAACTTCTGTCAGTAAGTGTTCATCCACTCATATGAAATGTAACAGCTCGATGGTACCTGCTGCCGTCCTTTCATTTCTAATTCATGGTATTAATATTGCTGGAGGCCAACTCTGGGGAACTTCATGACAAAGAGTGTAATGGACTTCTCTCTCAAACTACAGCGTGGCTTTGGAATATTGATCAGGCCTGTATCATCTCATCACACGCGGAATAACAATCAAACGTTTTTTCTATTCTCTTTATTTTCTCTCTTTCTCCACGCTTGATTGAATGTGCATTTCCTCCAGAATTCCAGATAATAACTTGGCTATGCCTTTTGATCCAACAATTTTTGAGGAGAAGCTGAAACTATGATTAACCTAATAAAAGAATGATGCTCCCTTTGAAGTCCACGTGCTGAGATATTGGAGAGTTTTGGCTAAAGATGAGGCAAATGCTGTTTGTGTTTTTGATCTCCGTGGTCTAGATAAATTCTCAGAGTGAAACACAGCAACCTTTCCCGATTTAAGCCATGAAAAACTGTGTTTGAGTCCAAATGGGCAGATCTACCTCAGTGAATAGGCTACGACATTAGAATAAATGTTATAGTACATGTCTAGTGTCTTTAAGGCACTGGGAAATGGTTCTGGTTCATGGCAACATAGTGCTGCTCTGGTTGTTTGTTCCTGAATCTGTGCAGCATATTTAAATATGTGGGTGACATTAAAATGGCATGCATGATAAGGAACAATGATAGATCAGCCTATAGGATTGAGGTGGAGGCCCTGCATCATCAGGACCAGTGCAGGGAAATTAAATTCTGACGGACATACGTTTATGCAGCACTTTGATGCTTTTGATGTGAATATTTATGTTCTTTGGTGTCGCAGAGCTCATGAAGTAATAACTGATCGTGAGCATCATTAGTGTTATTAGGCTGCAAATCACAGCATGTGATGAATAATGACAAAAACAGAGACAGAACGAAAAGGAGGCGTCTGGTACAGTGAAGATTCAGAGCTTATTACTGTGGGAACATTGTCACACAACTTTTAATGGACTAATCAGGGAAAATACCTGCGGTGGCATGTTTAACTCTGCAGTGTCGTGGAAGGATCTAAATATAATAAAATATGAGATGCGATATAATGCGCCGTCACCTTGTGTGTCAAAGTTTTACACTTAGGATAGGATAGGATAGGATAATTTCATTGCAAAGAGTTGTGGCACCACACAAAGCAGAAATCTGTCTTTTGCTTGTTTTTTTTAATTTTACAATAAAATTAAAACACACACATCCTTAAACAGTTGTATGTTGTGTTATTGTGCAGATAACAGTAATGAAAGTAAATAAATAACACTGATCCAGCTCACTCTCACATCTTCACTGGGAGGTGCTAAGACACGGGGAAAGGAAGCGAGTGGAGGAGACGAGTTTGCTGAAAGAAAAGCGCCCCGTGAAAACACAACCGCCCTTGAGCGGGGACATTTAGAAAGAGTGGTGTGCACAGCGTCTAGAATCATGGGCTGTGACCTTCCCTCCGCCTCCTCCACGTCCATCAGATGTAGGAGATGTAGAAGAAGATTGCCGACCCCTCTCAAACTACTAGTTCCCCCCTTCAAACCCCTCCCTCTGGGAAGGAGATCCCGGAGTCTTAAGTGTAGGACATATTGCCTCAGGAACAGCACATATCCCGAGGCTGCTCGATACTTGAACTCTGATGCACAAGCACTCGTACTAGTAGAGAAAG
>JAJHUR010115977.1:0-10722 GCA_027495735.1 Lutjanus campechanus | reverse complement strand
GCATCAGAATGGGAAAGAAAGGTGATTTAAGTGACTTTGAACGTGGCATGGTTGTTGGTGCCAGACGGGCTGGTCTGAGTATTTCAGAAACTGCTGATCTACTGGGATTTTCAGGCACAACCATCTCTAGGGTTTACAGAGAATGGTCCGAAAAAATGACAGAAAGGCAACAGTGACTCAAATAGCCACTGGTTGCAACCAAGGTATGCAGAAGACCATCTCTGAACGTACAACACGTCGAACCTTGAAGCAGATGGGCTACAGCAGCAGGAGACCACACCGGGTGCCTCTCCTGTCAGCTAAGAACAGGAAACTGAGGCTACAATTCACACAGGCTCCACAAAAATTGGACGATAGAAGATTGGAAAAACGTTGTCTGGTCTGATGAGTCTTGATTTCTGCTGTGACATTCAGATGGCAGGGAAAGAATTTGGCATAAACAACATAAAAGCATGGATCCATCCTGCCTTGTATCAACGGTTCAGGCTGGTGGTGGTGGTGTAATGGCATGAGGGATATTTTCTTGGTACATTTTGGTCTGCTTAGTACCAGTTGAGCATAATTTAAACACTACAGCCTACCTGAGTATTGTTGCTGACCGTGTCGATCCCTTTATGACCACTAGCAAGGTGTACTTAATAAAGAGTATACAGCACTGATGCATCAAGGGTTCTTCCGCAAATGCTGACTGATGGAAAAATAGGTCACAAAAGGTCATTAAATAAAAACTAAATGGTGAAAGAAGGTACAGAGCAGGAGTTAAGAGCATGTCAAAACTTTGGAAATCTGACTTTTAATTATCATGTTAATTTTAGACTCCGCTCCGGCCAACTGGAGTTTTACTGGATGTATCTGAAGGCATTTGCACACAATCATCCTTCATTCTGCCGAGTTTTATGTCTCTGTCTGGATCATATGCCAACTTATACAATTAAAAAAACGCCGAACAAAAAGAAGCAAATGACAAAAGAATACAAAACCAAAAAGAAAAAAAAAGGTTTGAGCTCTCTGGGTCTGAACGTCGAACAAAAAAAGGCCGCTGGTAAAAAGAAGTCTAATTCACATTCTCCAGAGCTAATAGAAGTTCTCAAACAGACATATTAAGAAAAAGGACACCAGGAAATTAAATGATAATGGACGTGAAGTCCAACTGTGTCTAGCAAAAGGAATGTGATTTGTGGTGTTCTGCTAACCCTGCTCTGTTAGAATTTAGGAAGAGCCGACAGGCGGCACAGAGGAAGCTGTCACACACACAGAGGAAAGTCTGACCTCTATTAACTGTACTGAAGACAATTTTAAAATGCTAGAGCCTCAAATTGAAAGGGACAGTTTTGGATTATTACCAGCTGTTTACTATATGTGAGCACACATGGATCAAAAATAAATCCCACTGTGAACTCCCCAGGCCTCTGTTATTATAAAAGGAAGCCAAGGGGGGGAAAGGGTGACGTTTTACCTTGAGAAAGGGGAAGTGGGACAACATTTTGGCCACCTTCTCAGCGTTGTGTCCCTCATTGAGGAAGTCGAGCTCCAGCGGCATGTTCTTCTTGGCCTCCTCCACCAACCACATGAAGGCGAAGTCAGGGAAGAGCCAGTGGACCGCTCTCAACAGCACCTTCAGATGACAAAGCAGAATCAGCCTCACTATCAAGGACAATAAACCAGGCATGAATTCACACACAGTCTCAATGGCTGACACATGCCAGTATGTGTTAGGACAAGGACAGCTGATGAGATTCTTTAAGGTCATTTATTTCATCACCTGTGGAAGAGGCACTCTGTCTGTATTGTCATTTAAAATGCTTTATATATATGAAAAGTAAAGAAAAATTGCAAAAAAATATGATCATTTTTACCTATTTCGGCCACACGCACTCATTCTGACTGTACGGAAATTGCCTGGGCTATAGATATATATATATATATATCTTGCACAGCTGGAGATGCATCTCGGTTGCTTAGTAACTATCACTTGTCTCTATCAGAGAAACTTTGCAGTCTCCAGTTCCATTAATCTGTACACATTAAAATACAAATAATTACAATAAACTGTTCTAATTATATAGGACAATTGACCCCAACTATAAATTGCAATGTTTCCAACTATTTGTTGTTACATGCACCAAAATGGAGGAGCTGGAAATATTATATTATTATACATATTATATTGTGTTGTATAGTTCTGTAGGCTTTTATGTTTTGGATCATTTCGTTTCCAGCCTTTTCCCGTGGACCATGATTATTTTCTGTGACAGGTCTAGGAATAATTTTGTTATAAATGTTCAAATAAAATGTTTCATAACCTTATGAAATACATTTAATTGTTTGTTTCTCTCTCTCTCTTTTTTTTTTAGGAATCCTAGATTGATCTAAAATGTGAGTGGGATCCCTAAACCTCTTAACCTACAGAAAATACTGTTCATCTCCTACAAAATACTGTATTCTTTACAGATTTATATATATTTAAAATATATGTAATTTATGAAATGTTCTGGTTTGCTTTATTATTACTTTTTACTTTCTAAAACAATCTTGTCCTAAACAACAATTTACAAACTCTTTAAACAATTTTAAAATGTGTTTTTTTTTAAAAAACCTTCAGAATCTAAAACTAACAACACCCACTGATAACATAAAGAGATTTTTACAAAAACATGATTTAATCAGGCACAAAAAGGGTTAGCTATACTCTAAGGACCCCTGCCTCACTTCCTGGTTTAAAAAAGGCGGGAATACTGCTCAAGCACCGGTAAACTTTTGTACTTTTTTGTACAAATTTATTATATAATACAGCCATCAGATGTGTCTCAACCATAACATGTCAACTCTGTAGCCCTTCTAAATCAAAGCTAAATAAGAATTATGGTTTAAAAATGTATATTTTGTTTAGCATTAAGAGACTCTGAGACACTTTAAAAAATAAAATGACTTCTCACTACAACTATTCTATGAACTGAAAAAATGTAACATTTTGTCAACTCTGTCAGACGTGAACTCCATCAGATTTTCCATCTGACGGAGGGGGCAGCTACATTTAATAAAAAAAATGAATCACTACGTGGTTGGCCTGCTACAAGGCAGCCAAGAGTTTGATCTTTTAAAATATATTTTCCAGCATGATTGAAGAGCAAAAATCAAAACCCCTCGAAATACAGTTTTGTTCCAATTCTCAAGAATGAGAAATCGTCATTGTTTAATACATGCTACGTCATGGATACTGAAAAACACATAATCAGACTTCACAGAATTGACATTAACCTCTAACCCTAACCCATTTTATAAAAGACATCTTAACAGAATAAATTCATTCATCTCTTAATTGGGTATTTGTCTTGAGGAAGTCGGCGCGACCTGCAGGTTGTGGGTCGGTCTGCTCTGATCACTATCTGCCATCAATAAAGGGCGACACTTTTTAATTGCACTGTTAAAATGTGGAAGTATCTGGGCACCTGACATCCCTCTCACTCACAGCACTGAAGGCTTCAGTTCAGACCTCAGCTGAACGCAGAAGCGTGTGGCAGAGCCTGAGTCACGCTCAGCACCAGCAGTGATGTGGCAGCTCCATCACTCCAACATCTCTCCCCTCAGTTGCATGTCGATGGGTCCTGTGTGTGCACGTCTGTATTTTGTGTGCGTGTGCGTGTGTGTGTAAACTGTTTAATGGAGTGAAAAAGCTGAATTTCCTCCTTGGGGAATAATAAAGTCATTTTTCTTCTTCACTTATTTCAAATTAGTTCAACAGACAGACTCACCTCCATCACCACTATGTCCTTGGAGCTCTGTCTCTGGACTTTGGGGTGCTGGACTTTGACGGCCACTGTCCTCCCATCATGCAGCACTGCCTTGTGGACCTGGGCTAAGGAGGCTGCGCCCTGAGGCTTCTCCTCAAAGGAGACAAATAAGTCTGACAGCTGCAGGAGAGAGATACGAATGGAGGGAGCAGAGGGTAAACGAGGGATGGAGAGTGATAAAGAAGACGGGAGGGAAAGGGGTGTGGAGGTGGGAGTGGGAGAGAAGTGTAATCATCAATCTGATCTGAACTCTATTTACAAGCTATTATTAGATACTGTACAACTGAAGGAGGCTAAACAAATTACACACGGAGGTGTGCATGGAGGTAGAAACGTGATTAATTCTCTCAATTGGAGCTTTGGCAAAGTATGGATTTGTCACGTCATGGCAATAACAAACCAAATCAGCTGAGACGAGGCAACTGATTGATGTGCAAAGATGTAATGATGATGGTTGGTATTAAGTCTGTGTTTGATACGACTGAGCTGACACCAAGCCAAGACAAAGACCAAGAGGGGGCCAAGAATGCACAGCTGTCCCGCAACTGTAACAGACTTTACAACCATTGTCCCAAACTGAAGTTTCTGAACGCTGCAACATGTTCCAAAAAAGGCGCATGTTCGCAACTGTGATACAACACCTTTTCTTTTAACTACACGCAGTCAGTGTTTGGGAACAGATGACAAAATTGTTGAAGTTTTGAAAGTGAAATTCTTTCTTGTTTTCTTGCTTGATACATGACTTCAGGTGCTCAACAGTCCGGGGTCTCTGTTGTTGTATTTTGTGCATTCATAATGCACCACACATTTTCAATGGGAGGGAGGTCTGGACTGCAGGCAGGTCAGTCTAGTACCTGAACTCTTTTACTACAAAGACACGCTGTTGGAACATGTGCACAATGTGTCTTGGCATTGTCTCCCTGAAATAAGCAGGGACGTCTTTGAAAAAGACAGCAACCTTTAATAATACTGTTATTACATGCAACATGTGGGGAAAATACTAACCACGACAAACATATCTGCATATGAATGTAGAATCTGTAGGTAAACTGAAATGCACAGGAACGGTAAATCATCGTCAAATGATAGCTGATGGGTTCTGACACTGGGGAAATACACACTCGGCGGCCCTCAGCTCTACTGGATACACCTTCTCTGAGCTTAAAAACAGGACAAAGATTCAACCAAACAAAACAATGTGTTTTTTTTTAAAAGTTACCATATACACAGTTTTTATCATTTATATTTCGACATCATATGATGTTTACTTACATGTTACAGACGTTTTGTGGGGCGAGTGAAAATTCAAGTTTAGTCATATTTTACACATGTTCCTGGGCGTACATCAAAACAATGTGATTAGGTGAGTGAGTGACCTCAAATGACTGAATGAGTTTGAGTCATTTACATTCACCAGGATGTAGGACTGTGCATTTATAAAAAATCTGTATGTATTTTCAGGCAAAAAAAAAGAGTAACCATTTATGTTTTCAGTTTATCTAAATAATAACTATTTAGAACGTTGCTGTGACAATTTTGTTATATGTTTCTCTACTGTCCCAGAATTGTCCCAGACACCATATCTTTGTGTCCCTTTGTGCTATTTTTATTGTCCCCAGGACATAGGGACATTCTGCTGAGTGCTGCAAGAATGTGTTAAAGAATGAGCCCAGAGAGGTGGAGGACTAAAAACAGGGGAGGGGGGGGGGCTCAGAACCAGACAAATATGAATAAAATAAATCACAATTAATATAAAGCAAAAAAGAAGCGAGTTATCCTTTGATGTTTTACTAAAGGCAGGATCTAAGAGATCACAGCGGTTTCAGTTAGACACATAAAGGCTGCAGCACATGATGAGAACACTAGGAGTTAGAGCAGCTTCATGTAGGAACTACTTTCTTTCTGCAGTAGTATTTATAAGAAATACTTTCTTTTCGACTGGACAGAAAATAGCTCCTACGTGAAACTGCTCACAACAAGGTCTATGGATTATCTCTACCACTGATATCTCTAAAACTCTGCAATCTTAAGCAATAAATTGCATAATTTTCAAGCAATTATGAAACATTAATCAATGAACATGCTGATTTTTAAATTAAGGTAGCTCTTCAAAAGGATGCAACAAAAGGTGGACTCGATTTTTACAACTTTTCCACCGAATTAAAAGTTGTTCTTGCACTTTTTAAACTGTGGACATTTTTAACAGCGTTGTCTTCCTGCTTACATGCTTCCTGACAGTGGCCATCAGGGACCGGCATCATAAGGACGTCCACCTGCTCCTGCACAACAAGCAGAAAACTAAAACTACAAACACTGAGCCGAGGACTGTTTGGAATAAGGTATTACCACCAGACACACTTTGAGTTTATGTCATGGAAGATCATTGTGTAAAGATGTTGACTGTAAAGACCGTTTTCGGTTTTGTGAAGGCAGTGTAATCCTATCCTGATGTATTTCTCTATATCAAAATGAGAAACTGCTGTAAAACAGAAGTTATGATTGAAAGGAGAAAGACTTAAATTTGTTAAAAAAAGAGACAGAAAGAAAAAACGCCAATGGGCAGAGATGATCTTCCTTGTTCAGCATGTGCAGCATCCCTTGTTTCAGCAGTTTTACAGATGTGAGGGGCTCAGGAGTTAGTACCTCACAGCAACAAGGTCTTTCTGAACATCCTGTCTAAGTCTACATTTCATTTCCTACCTGTTTTCAGGTGAATTTGCAGCTCTCGGGTATCAAGAAAATGGCACTGAAACTTGTGAAACAAGCTGATCCGTCTTGCCGGCAGGAGAAAGATTTTATTGGTTATAAGCAGGTACGATTTGAAGGCGGCTGAATGGAGGGAGGAGATTTTTTCAGTGTTACCTCTCTGTTGAATGCGGTCTCGTTAGGCAGCAGTCAGATTGCGGTAAACCAATTCTGGTGACGGAGGAGGAGGTTAAGACGATCTGAAAGATCATTAAGCTGAGAAAAGCAGAGGCTCCCGATGGGACCAAAGGAGCCGTCTTAAAAGAGTGTCAGGATCAATGGAGGTCTGTGAGAATGTGTCTCTACAAAGGCATGGAATATATGTCTTACTGTACATAAACACAAGTTAGATGGCAAGTCTGGCATTATGATCATTTTTCTTTAGGTCAACAGATCTCACATGTAGACCAACACTTATTAACAAGTATTGTGTGTGTGTGTATCACTGTTGAACTTGGTGACAAGATCCCTCATTACCACGAACACACACATTTGAACTCCCACATACACCGTCTTGCTGCCCCAAATACTCACTAGAGCACCAAACGTACATTAATCTGGACACCATGGAGTCTGATTAAGGGTGCGTTCCACACAAGCACAGTCGGTATTCTGTAGCTTTTGAGGGAGCCTCACAGACAAGTCTGCACGGTCACATGAAACTGGAGGTCTGCACAGAGCAGACGTGTACAATTTATGTCATGCAGACCCTCATAAATGTGGAAAGTACTGGTTAAAAACTATAAAAAACTACAGTGGCCCGTTGGTTTGGGAAATTACTGAGACTTTCTGACAAAGAAAATCAGACTATATACGTTTGTTTTTAAAGATTTACATATTGTGAACACCTAATTTCATTTAATACTCTGCTTTATTATCAGATTTACTAAAAAGTATTGCAAAGCCACGTTCACCTGTAGAGTAATGAATCATTTTTATTGCTGGGCTGGCTAGCAAACATTATATGCCTGTTGGCTGTAATGCAAAAAAGAACTTTTAAGCCTAGTCTAGAAGAAAATGATCCAATTTATATGTTTATTTCACCCATTTGCAGTCTGAGTGATGATCATTTTTTAAACAAAAATTTATCTTCAACTAAATCACAGTTAAATTACTCAAATCTTTAAATAACGCTACGTCTACTTTTTGTTCCACACAGGAGTCAAAGCATGGTCCCCTGGATGAAAGTCCTGTCCTTGTTTAAGCCAACGCACCACCTTCAAATGTGGACTTTCTTGCTCCTTATACTTCTCGTGTCACGCTTACTACGTCCACTAGGGGACACTGTCTTAAAATAAATGGACATATCAGTGGGGATAGGCCGCATGTACTTTCCACTGACATGCTAGTTTTTCTGGTGAGGACGACCTGGTCGTAGCACAGTACGCGGCATCAGCCAGACAAAGCCTTTTTCTTTTCATGGTGCACCTTCCATGCATCCCCAACCGTGAGTTCTCCCTCTATCCATTTTCTATCCATGTTTTGGCAACGAGTGCTTTATACTTTAGGTTTCAGTTTTGATGGCAATTTCTATGGATTACACCAACCGTGTTGCTGACAAAAAAAAACAGACAGGCTCAGCAGGAAATTTCCTAAACTTCCCGATGACCGGTGGACAACTGTGGTCAAACCTTGCCTTACGCAGAGAAGTGACACCTATGTGCTGAAGACTATCCAATGCAGTCAATACATCATATCAGACTATATATTGTCTTGAGTAGTAATATGATATTTAACTCAATTCTTTCCTAAAAAAAAGAAAGAGAGCAGAGTATAAAAATGAACACTGCTGCATTTTCTATCTACCTCCAAACACAGGAATCTGTCTCCCAGTTTGCTTCACTCTATACACTAATGGCTGTAGTGATCACAGTACAATCTGCTGATAAGTAACAGTGAGCTTAATTCAGGAGGACGGAAGCAATTACAGAGGAGAACTGATATGCCTTTTTTCTTTTGCTGTATGGGTAATTTCCTGGAACATATATAAATACTAAAAAAAAAAAACACACAAAGGAAATGGTATTTGACTTTGGAGCCGGCCAGAACAAACCCATGAAAGTGCTTATAGGGAGAAACAAACAGATACTTGGGAACAGTGGGAGTCAGAAAAAGATCATAAGAGCATCACCATGTTCTGTTTTCAAAGAACCGCTCTCATAATCTACATCCAGAGACGGGCACAGGGTTTTGCTGCAGCCGCTGTAAAGATGCTGATCCACTGTTGCCTTCTGATATGCTCTGCCCTCCCACAACTCTCTTATCACAGCGCTGAGCATTTAGCACCCAGTGTGCCCTTTGAACAGAGGTAGTCCCTCATTAGCCTCCACTCATCTCTGTGGACACACACAACACACACACACAAATTAGTGTGTGGGTTTGAAGGTTAAATAGGCCTCCCGAGGGACCTGGAGTCATTAGAACAGACTTATTGTGTGCTTTGGAACCTCCACGCCGCCCCGAGGCTTCCCTGCCTCACGGATACAAACCTGTTAACTGAGCAAGAAAAGGCAGCGTGCAGCGGAAAGAACACAGCTGCTGCTCAAGCCCACACACTGTATCACCTTTGTGTACTTGGAAGTGTCTGGTGTTACTCTCAGCAGCAATAATGCTGCGCTGGTGCTTTCGCCAGACAAACCTCCACGAGGGGATACGTCGGGCTCATTATTAACCACTAATGCACAACACGTCCAGAGATGCCAGGAGAACACCGGTGAGGATGGAAACAATCCTGCAAGGGTGACCCATTTGATTCTTGTTTTGGACCGTGTAACAAACAGGACCTTTTGCCACTGAAGTAAAACCTAAACTGCCTATGAAGTGATCAAAATCTGATCTCTTCAAAATTTGACCTCTATGAAAAGGTCAAAACTAGCATAGCATCGCTTGATCTCAATGGGTGCAGACCAAAAGGCTTCTGAACACAACTGGATAGACCTAAAACCTAGAAGAGTGGTGCTCGGTCTTCTTTTCAAAAATGGCAGATTACAGCTAAACAGTACACCAAAATGTGTTTCTGAAAACATTTAATGCAAGACATAGGCAGTGTTGTAACAGAATTTTGATTTAGATTTGATCAGCACAGTCTAGTTTGATCAGTGCAGTGTTGTGAGCTTAGTGCGTTTGCATTAGAAATGTGTGACTTTTCAGTTCTGGACTGTTGAAACTCTTCAGTTGGCTGCAACAGTTGCAATGGCCAGAAGAAATCAAGGACGAGCGAAAATTAGGGTTGGGCTACTTTTATGTTACAGTTTTTAAACAAGCCACAGTCAGCCCAGCAACCGGTGGTTGTGGATATAATCATGCAGGTAGAGGCTATGTACATTCACAAAATGAAATGACTAAAATCACCCCCCAAAAAAACAATCGATGCCCGACATATTCGTCCAATCGTTCAACCCTACAGAAGCCTGTCTGAATGGGAGGGTGCGCCAGATGTATCTGCCAGAGCAAACAAAAAATCAGCTCCCAGATTCATTGGTTTCCTGGGCTAGATCAAAGTCAAAAGATGCCAGAACAGCTGCCATCAATATCAGCTTTGTATGGGGATGCAATGCTGAGCGGGCTTCAAACTACTTTTTTCAGTAAATTCTATTGCAGAAAAAAAGTAGTTCCTACATGAAACTGCTCAGGTCTGTGGACTGTCTTGTGCCACCCGGTCATGATTTTTTGGAAAGACACACTGGTTTTGAAATTTTCAAATGTATCAATTGCCTCTTGGTGCCATTTAGTCCCCTTATATTGGAGAGAAGGCAGACGTCTCTACTGCTGATATCTCCAAAAGTCTGCAACTCAGACCAAAAAAATCTAGATGGATAAAAAGCATCACAGGCGAAGGGGGGAAAAGATGGATTTTTGATGAACTAGTTTGTTTTCTGTTCATTGTGCTTCAACACATCAACATGGAGTTACAGAAGAAAGCATCTGACAGATGACCGATGTTGATATGACAGTATAGTTGCACGCAAAAATAACTTTTTCATGTCATGCACCAGTGGACTAATTTGCATAATTTTCATGGGTGTTTAGACGCCGGTGGAAACGCGGACAAGAACGGGCTGCAGGAACCTTTTACTTCCTTGACAAGTAGCTCTTGGGACTAAAAGTTCCTGGTACCTTGGGTGGAAACGTGGCTTAACTTAACATATTGGTTGAGATGGTGAACCTAAGGTATGACATACAAATC